>JASAOM010001098.1:0-247241 GCA_030849085.1 Borovskyia barvae | reverse complement strand
TCACGGCAACCTCATCATGGCCACTTTCTATGCTCTACGTAAGACCTACGGCTTCCTCACTCCTGACCTCTGGGCTGATACCGAGGCGAGCCGCGACCCGGCGGATGAGCACGCTGAACTCCTCGCCGAGATGGCCGCTGCGTGAGCGACGCACTGCGTGTTTCGAGCACAATGAACTACGCTACATCTAGGATTTCCTTTGTAGCTGTCATTTTATTTTTTGTTTTGATTTTGTCCTCAAACACACAGACACACACACAACACACAAAGTGAAAGACGGATCCACTGGTATATATATATATATACGTATGAAGAAATCGTGAGCCACGGTGGATATCGCTCACCTTTAAGGCCGTGTCTCTGAGGAGCCAAGCTGGTCCCTCCGTTTCGGCAACGGTGGGCAGACCGTAATGAGAAACATTTCCGTCAGCGCTGTGATGACTCGCAACTGTGGAGAGGGGAGGCTACGTGTTCCTGCTTTCACGTGCCGCCGGAGCCTCACGTGATGGCACGCTCATGCTGAAAATTTTTGCCATTATTACTGCGAATGCTCATGTGCAGAGACCACTTCTGACCTTCCTTTACAATCTGGCGCACGCCACATCTTTCAGAATGATGGCGGTATGTTAGCCATTCGTGCATCTGTTTCGTCCAGCTTCTTTCAACGTTCTACCATCTGTGTTCTACAAGCAGCTACAGCTGCACCGTATCCACTGAATGCGGGGATCTGCCAACGCCTTAATACTCCAGCGCTGGTGAGTCCGCACATTGGAACATACTTTGCCACTCACCCACACACGAAACGGAGTGCCACGAACCAGAGACGACGTGGTAGATGCATGACAGCTGCGTCGTAAGCGACTGTGTATCCTCTTCCCCTCTTCCTTTGCATACACACGCCACGCAAGCCGGCGGCTTATCATGCGGTGCATAGCTCGCTCCCGTTTATTTGTCGGCACGACATTGATGTCGTCGGCGTTGCTCCTGCGGCACTGCCCCAGCTCTAGTGGTGTTCCAAAGCCTGGGCCCAGCTCCACGCCAGCTGCCACATTCGCTGTACTTCCGGGGGTTGATCTTGGCCGCCGCGCTGCCAGCCCCGATCAGGAGTACCCTGCTACTTGGAGTGAGGATGAGCCACTATCCCCGTCAGACCCTCGAATACAATGGCGAGAGCTGTATTGTCTAGATAAGGCACGACCGTACTACCAAAACCTGATCACGATGGATGTGGTATGGGAGATTCCGGAAGGATTCGTGACGCGCTTCCCTCGTCTTTATGCGTGTAATGGGTACCGCGTGGATCCGAAGGGCGCCGTGTACCGCACCTCCGTAAGCTCTCCGGCCACCACCAACGGTACACCGGATACCACCGCACCTAAGGATGCCTCTCCCAAGTCGTTGACCTTGAGACAGCGGCTGGCGGCCTACGGTGCAGGTGGTCTTCTGTGGTACCTTATTCTGCATAATATCTCCCTCGCGTGTGTCTTCACCTGCCTGTACGTGTTCCGCATTGACCTGATTGGCCTTGCTCGTTCGTACGGGTTTGATGTGACGCGTTCCAGCGAGGTTACGGTGAGTGGGTCGCAGCGACCACCTTTCTGGAAGACAGTTTTCGTCTCCGTTTTGCTCAACAAGTTTTTGGTGCCGCTGCATCTGTTCATCACAGTTACGACCGCACCTCTCTTGGTGCATCACCTGGAGCCCGTTGCAATGTCGTTATTTCCCCGCATGAGGGCGTTCGCTAACGTTTTCATACGCAATGACCGCACGAAAGCGAAACCAACCACCGGACATGTGCAGGAATGAGGGCGACTCGCTCGACTTCGAACGACCCTACTTTACCTGAATGCACCAGCTGCTCTTCGTCACAGCTCATGCCACAAGGCCTTTTTTGTTCTCGGGTTGCATCAACCGCTCTAGCGGCGGCTCTTCTCGGAAGCGTCGTGAGTGTGTCGGACGACCGCACGAGAAGCGAAAAGGACGATGCACCATTTGTTCTGGGCTAGGGCCAGTCCATTCGAGACCCCCTATTGGAGGCGTGTATTTTCGTTCTCGTCTTTTTCAATGCACGCATGGAAATCGTGAAATGTGGATAGTGCTAAGGGATGCGTGCATGCATCTGTGTGTGTGTGTGTGTGTGTGTGTGTATGTGTGTGGACGTGGAGTGGGGTGCCTTCAAGGGGCGGGGGACTTCTCTTTCAGGCGAGTGGGTCAGTGCAACGGAGGATAAAAAGACGATTCTCACTTTTCTTTTCCTTCTCTCTGCGATGATTCCGATTTCGGTCACCTGAAACGGGAAGATGGCTTCTCATGTGGGTGCGTGTGACGCAAGGAGTCGGGTAGGGCGGAGGGAGAGCTTCAATTCCTCTCCCCCCGCCCTGCGGTTCAGTACTGACCTTTCCCTCCTCCTCCCCCCCCTTTGCCTTGCTATGGGATGCTTAAACAAAATGCCTTTAAAAACTAATTCTCACAAGCTGAACTGCATCACCGCGCAAGCGCGACTGATCGACTTTCATTATCGCGTCGGATGGTGAGGGGAAGAGGCACGAGCTGTATGTCTTTGCTCTTCTTCTATTTTATGGAGCTCTGATTTCATTGCAATGCAGGGAGTTGGGGTTCTCCGCAAGTCTATGGAAAGTACGGACACCTTTTCCGCTGGGTATATCCACGCTCCGCTCCTGCGTTCAACTTCTCGTGACGGCCGTTTCGGCTGCGATGGAGCTGATGAGGTGTGTCTTGCCTCGTCTTCGAGGACGCAGTGAGAGACACAGCACGCTTCTTCCCCCCCTTCTTATTCCGAGGCTCGCGCTCTCCCCTCACCCGAATTTTATTCTCTTTGTCTCCCTCTTCTGCTTGATTTTTTCTTATATATACACACGGGTCCAACTTCGATTGGTTCATCGGTCGCTGCCGTCACGGCGTCCTGTTTCGCCGGTCCGATACGCTTGCTTTTGCCTGAACTGCGGGCTTTCTTCCTCCGCGTCTTTCGATTGGCCTCCTTTTACGTGCACGAACCCTGCAGAAACCTACTTCCGCTCAGCTCGGAATGACGCACTACTCTCGCAAACCGCAGGTCTCGTCGAAGGCCGCGAAGGCGAAGGTCAGCGACCTCCGCTGCCACTTCAAGAACACCTTCGAGACGGCCAATGTCATCAACGGCATGCCGCTGCGCAAGGCTCAGCAGCTGTACCGCCAGGTGCTCTCGAAGACTCGCTGCATTCCGTTCAAGCGCTACAACGGCAAGACCGGCCGCACAGCCCAAGCTAAGGAGTGGGGTCAGACGAAGGGCCGGTGGCCGCGTAAGTCGGTTGTGGCGATGATGTCTCTGCTCAAGAACGCTGAGGCGAACGCCATCGAGAAAGGTCTGGACCCCAACCAGATGGTCATCAAGCACGTCCAGGTGGATGAGGCCGCTCGCATGCGCCGCCGCACGTTCCGCGCCCACGGCCGTATCACGCCGTACATGTGCAGCCCATGCCACGTGCAGCTGTTCATGTCGGAGAAGAAGGAGCGCGTTCCGGCTCCCAAGAGTGCTCCGAAGAAGTAGACTTCACCGCGAGTGTGCACGCAGATGCAAAAAAGGGCGAAGTAGAGAATGGCAGCGAAGATGAACCGAAAGGCGAAGAAGAGAGAAAAAGGTGTGCGTGTCAGAGAAGGCTATGAAGGATGCAGGCTTGCGTGTGCTTCTTGATCCTCGAGAACGTTGTACCGTGTCGTCTATGCGTCTCCCCTCCATTTGCCCACCTTTTTTTTCGAAAAAGGGGGTGGGGGGAGGGCAAGGCGTCTCCACCATCCTTCTTCGACTCTACCCACGGCACTGCCACGTTCCATCGCCTCACCGGTAGGACTGCTTTATATGCATTCTGTAGGATACAGCGAGGGGGTTTCCGAAAGATTTTCTTTCATTTTCCTTTCCTTCTTTATTTTGAATTCTTCTATCCATACACACCCATAAAACATCGAGGAGACGAGACGAGTCATAGTTGGGGGGGGGGGGGAGAATTTACGATCCGTGCCCAGAGGTTGCGTCACTTGGGAGGGTCATGACCGCACTTCCTGCTTGCCTCCTTTTCTATTCAATACACTTCGCCAACGTGGTGTATGAGTGCTGAAGTGTAAGTGAGTCTGGCCGATTCATTCTTCGCTAGTTCCGGAGCCTTATTGATTTCTCTGAGAAGCGTTGCGGGCAGGTGTGCCAACCTGCTGAGCGGTTGTGAACGTCTATAAAAAGAGCACTTGTGTCTCCTGTTCATTCCTTATCCCGGCACTCTGTTACATTCTAGCGTATGAATACCGTCTTCTGTATCTCCCACCTCTTCTTTTTTTGTTCTTGCGCCATCGCTCTCTCTTCCCGCGTGTAAATGACATAGCTCTCTCACCAGGGTTGTATCGCAGCCCTTGAAGCGTTGCATCCTGTGCGCGTGTGGTTTTCTACGTCCTCTTCTGTCAACGTTACCTTTTGCGGCCCTAGCGATCGACGCTCAGGCTGCATCACGAGACTCTCGCTGTGTGCACCACTGCCGTGTTCTTTTAGGCCTCCTGGGGCGTACTGGGTTCCAACGTGGCTTTTTACGTGGAACGGTCGCTCTTTTCCCCGTCCCCCTTACCTCATAACTTTTTCTGCTCTACTTGCCTCGACATGGCCTCCTTAATAAAATCGCAGGAAAATATGCATGCACCAGTGGTGAACCGGCTGCGCATTGCCGTGCGGGAACGGCCGGCATCCGATGAGGAACTTCCGCTCACTCAGGTGCTGCTTCGTGCGGATCACGACAAACTGATTGCCTTTGCACCGCGCGCTGCTGATGGGCTCATGTTCGACTTCGACTACTTTTATCCACAGAATTCACGTCAGGACGATGTCTTCCGCACGGTGGGCCTGGAGATGGTAGACCTGGTGATGGGGGGACTCAGTGCAAACTGTATTGCAATGGGCTATGCTGAAACAGGCAAGACACATACACTGTTCGGGAGCCCAAACGAGTCGGGACTTATTCAAGACACTGTACGTGAGCTGTTTAGCCGCTTAGAGGCACATTCGCACTTGCAGGAGTACAGCGTTGACTTTTCCTATTGGGAGATGAATTGTAACAGCGTTCATGACAACCTTGTCGACGACGAAGCGGAGGGAACCGTAGCGATGGCGGCGGCTAGTAGCACCACTAGGGGCCATTCCGTTTACCGCGATGGCTTTGGTCGCCTTTATCTCTCACACGTGACGGAGGTTCCCGTAGAAAACTTCGCGACATTTGAGGCACTGCTGAACAAAGGCAACGAGCGGCGCGTGCGTCGTGGATTTGAACGACAGTTTCGTTGGCACGGCTTTGTGCAGCTCTCTATCATGACCATGGACAAACCTGCTGGGGAGCGATGTACGCTGCGCCGTGTGACCTTCGTGCACACGAAAGGGTCGGAGAGGGTTGGGGCCAACAGAGCCCCCAAAAAGATCCTGCGAGAGTGCAGTCAGATCAACGTGAGTAGTACGCTGCTGAACGCCGCGGTGATTCACTCGCTGGAATATCGAGTGAAACGTGCCGCACAGTGCCACTCCGATGCGCAGCTGCACGGCCTCATCCAGCGCAGCGAGTCTTTCTTTATGGAGTGCCGCTATACCCAAGTCATGTCGCAGCTGATGTGCGGCCATGAGGCCTCCTTTGTAATCGGGTGTGTGGACCCCCTGTCGTACATTGAAACTGTCGAGCTACTGGAGAATCTGCAGCTCTACCGGAAGCTGACAGCGGCTTGTATGCCCGTGGTCACGCTGTCCGAGCGCGGCCGTCTCCTCAGGCAGCTGCGAGCGATGGAGGCGATGACGGGTAGCGAAGAGATTTTGCAGTCGATCTACGACACCACATCGGATCGCCCACGCACCGAACATGAGGAGGCCCTTATCGCCCTCCGCGGGAAGATCGAGACGTGGGGCGGGAGGAGCGGTGCCAACTCGCCCAGTATTGTCCCCACAGACGACACCACTACACGAAAAGGCGTCACCGCCGACGGCCGCAGCTGTCGCAACAAAGTATTTCTCAACGCAGCCAAAACCGCAACGTACGAGGGACAATGGAAGGATACCGTCTTCGATGGTTTTGGGGAGCACATTCAGTCGAACTTCAAGTACCGCGGTGATTTCCGTGGAGGCAGAAGGGAAGGGCAGGGCACTCTCTTTTTGCGCGACACGAAGGAAAGCCCTTACAACCGCGTCTACGAAGGGGAGTGGCTTGGCGGGCGCCGTGATGGCCGCGGAACGCAGTGGTGCAGTGATGGGGAGGTCTACGAGGGCGACTTCGCGGCTGATGAACGTCACGGGCAGGGAAAGCTGTACCTGGCCAATGGTGATATCGTGGAGGGTAGCTTCAGGAACGGAAAGCCAGAGGGTTGGGCGGTGCTGCGGCAAGAAGGCGGCGATTGGTTTGAAGGGTACTGGGTCAACGGCGAACGTGAGGGCCCGGGCGTCTGGCACTACGTAAGTCGACAGCGGTGCTTGCGTGGGGAGTGGCATCACAACAAGGCTGTGTTTGGCACGATGGAGGATGATGCCAGCAAGAGCGACGATAGTGATAGTCCCTTCATTCCCCGTTTGGGGCTGCTGAATAGTGAGGGTATTCTGGGAGAAGAGCGGGAGCGACTCACGGAGAAGCGACGCTTAGACTTCGCGGCGGCTGGCAAGACGTGGACCGACTACGCGACTATGGGGGAAGATACGGGGGCACAAGCCATAATTAGTGAAGGCGCGGCTCCTCCATCGAGTTCCCGACTCAAGTACGGTCTTGAGATCGAGTGATGATCCAAGAGAGAGTTTCGCTGTACGGTGCTTTCTGGGCACCTCATCGACTGCTTGTGTACATGCCAGATGGATGTAAACAAGGAGGAGCAGCAGTAGCTTTGCCACAAAAAGTAAGGCAAAAGAGAAGGAAAACGTAGTTTGTGAGGATCTTTTTTGTTTTCCTACCTCCATGTACAAATATCTTTTTTTGTTTGTTTCACAGTTGCACGTTTTTGTTGCGGAAATCACTGCCAAGCTATCCTCACCGCTTTGTTGGGTTTCCGCTCGTTTATTTTCCTTCATGCACCATATTGCCGAGAAGGACTGTGTCACATACTTGGTGATCATCTGCTTCTCGTACAAAGACCTGATCAAAAAAGCACCAATGGGTGGGTGCGCGAGGCCCTCTTACCATGCTAGTTTTGCACTCCGCTGTCATGAGCGATAAAACGAGGCAGCTCCGTGACAAGCAAACACCCCGCTCGCTACTGACTGTCTTGGTGAGGAAAATCGTGTGGGAATTTACTCCCCCCTTCCCCGCGAAAATGCTACATCAGATGAAAGGAGGAGAGCTTATCCTGAGAGAATGGGAAAGGGGGGAGGAGGAGCCGGAACATACTTACGACAGTCGGTCACTCCCGTCTTTTGCGTTTTCGTAACATGGCCATCGAATTGCCGATGCAATAGCCTCAAAAGGGTGTGCGTTGCCGATAGACCACTTCGAGAGCAGCTCATGTTCCATCTGGTACGTTCTGCTCATCGAAAAGGCCCTTGAATATCCGCGCTACTACCGCTCCTGCGGCTGCGTCGTCTCTCTCTTTTCCCCATCTTCTTCTGTTCTTTCTGAAATCCACGTTCATTCATGTGCACCCCCCTTTCTCCCCTCTAAATCACTCCCTTCCCATTCAAATGTAACGAACCTGCTTGTGTCTCCGTGTGTGCGGCACTTTGAGCTATCTTACTGCTACCCGTGGAGGTACGGCTCACGACGACACGAGAAGAAGAACAGCAGAACATAAGCGCGCTAACCGAGCCCAAAGCAGCTTCACCGTTTCGTAGACACCGACTGACAGATACCCCCCCCCCCCCCCCCAAAAGCTCAACATTATACAAGTTAAAGTGTGTGTGCGTGTGTGTGAGGAGAGGGGGAGGGCACGCCGCCACCAGATGAAGTCCGCACAGCGTATTGCTCATCGGCCGGCACCTCCGCGTGCGGAGGTTAAAGGGTCGCGGAGGTTACGTGGCTCCGGAAGAACACCGCGCACGGGTGCCTCGACGACCTCGAGGGCCGATGCGATGCGCACGGCCGTTCCTACAACCCGCAAGCGCGAAGCGAAACGTCTTGTGGAGGACTACTGGCAATCCGTTTGGCACTCACGACACGAGCCACCTCTCTATCACACCTACTCGGATCGCTACGGAGGTGCCCACGGCATACCATATGCCACCTTAAAAAGTGAGAGTTTTGGCACCCCGATAGCCGCCCGCTATGATGTTAGGGCAAGCGCTGCGAGTTTTGGTGCAACGGTGCCGGACTGTCTGGCCGCCGCGGACGCCGCTTTCAGCAATGGCTGTCTAGCGGAGGCACAGACTCAACTTCAGCATGCCCTAACGGTGCTTCAGAACGGTGGCGAGTCGCGTGGATTGCTAACCGTTGCGGCCCTCTCTCAGTTCCGTGGTGCTGGTACCGAGGATGCACAGCGTTCCTTCTGGGTTGCTGAGGTGCTTCGACGCCTAGGGACGTTGGAGCTCATACGTGGTCACTACTCGGAGGCTCGCGAACTTCTCCACGGCAGCATATCTGCTGATCCTTTGTACTTGAACAGCTACCTCCTGCGAGCTGCCTGCTGTGAGGCTCTTCGCCTGTTTGCTGAGGCCTACGAGGACTACTCGAAGTACATGAAGATGACGGAGCCTTCGATGGAGGTGCTGGCGCACAGCGGCAAGTGCGCGGCGGAGGCGGGTCTATTAGTGGTTGCGCGGGAGCAGTTGGGACGTCTCCTGGAGTTGTCCGAAGGTATTCTGGCGAAGACGGCGGCGGCGCATGAGACGCGCGATTCTTCAAATAACACGGATGTGGCTCTGCTCTCCTCATCACTACCGCCCCTGGTGAGTGCCGCGTGGGCGGCCGGCTCCATAACAATATCATCGACTGGCGAAGGCCTTTCCAGTCTGGAGCTGCTGCGCAGTGCCTGCGCCTTTTACGTTACACACGCCTACTTCTATCTTGGCTACGTTGCTGAGGTGGAGGCAGCTTCGTCAGATGCGTCGGCGGTGGTGACGGCGCTCCGCCGGAAGGCGTCGCGATACTACAGTGTCGCAATGCGCAACACCGACTACGTCGAGTCATACGAGGACAGCGTAAGCAGAGCGATGCAGGTGGGGGACTACGCACTTGCTCGACACTTACTGCTGTACCTCCAGAAAATGAATCCAAATCGGGCAAGCTACTTCCTCGACGCCGCCCGCGTATGCCAGGCGGAGGGGGATGCACAGGGAGAGCTGCGGGCACTCTCTGCAGCCCTAGACCGACAACAGACCTCGACGGATCGGCGTGCGACACTTTTTGCTCGTGGTGCTGTGTACGCCGACCAGTTGTGCGAGTGGTCGAGGGCCATTCGCGATTTTACTCTGCTCCTCGCTATCCCACCGGCCACGAGTTCAGCTGGGACGACGGACGGTGAAGCAGAGCTGGTGGACTGGTGCACCCCGCTAGCTCTGGTACGGCGCGCTGCTGCGTACCGCCACCGTCAAGAAGAGGGAATTCGTGCCAGCCTCCTGCAGCATGAGGACGAAGAGGCTGCCCTCGCAGACTACGCGGCGTTCCTCGACTCACTGGCTGAGATGACAACTGCGGGGGGCCTCGTTGAGACAGACATGCCGGAACTGTGTCAGTCACCTAATGTGATTGCGGCTCTCCTTGTGCTGGCGAATGGCGCGCACCACCGGCATCAACATTCTAACGCCGTTCACTACTTTTGTCGTGCGATTGCCCTTGGGTGGCAGCCGGAGTCGTCAACGATCTCGACGTTACTTCCTCCCTCAGAGCGACTGCCCGACCAACTGTACACTTCAATGGCACACCATGTCATGACTCTGTATCCTCAGGGTGAAGACATGTTTCGAGTGCCTTACGAAGCTCGTGAGGCCTCGACCACCGCGCTGTCTAGCTCACTGTGCGCGCCAGCAGATGCACGGCGGGCCACAAAAATGAACGAACGTGCTGGTGCCAACGGCAACCGCGCTAACACGAGTGAAGGGGAGCGCAGTGGCTTTGCGTGTCCCCCTCTCCTCTATACTATGGTTGATCAACGCTACCAGCAGCTGCGCGCGCTGGAACCCACCTTCTTCTCCGCTATTGAAGATGATTTCCTCGACGCGTGGGAGCCCTATCGCGCTGAGGTCGAACGCTTAAAGGACGAGGCTTTGTCTGTTCGAGGGGGACGACGTGGGAAGCGTTAGTGCCAGACTGCTAATGCCGTGGGATGCAGGAGGGCCCTTCGCAACAGCACCCATCCACCTTTTGGGGAGTACTACCGCAGGACTGGTGGTGGGTTTGATGAAGAAAAGGCTACTTGTGCTGGTGCTAGGCTTGCGGCGCACAGGTTGGGTGTTTCCTTCCTCAACGGCTTCATTGCCCCCCCCCCCCTGACGATCCGGGAATGGCGTGGGGATGATGTATACGCACCAAGTGTGTGTTTGTGTGACAACGTTTTTTGTGCAGACGTGCTGCTTCTTACATAGCAGAGGAGCAAAGACGCATTGAAAAAAGACTTTAGTCGGCTACCGTGTTTTTCTGATGGCCTTTGCTGTTTCTTGGAGCTGCGGAGAAAGATCGAACCCCCAAAATATGACGCTCGCCCATTTCTTTATGTAAACTACGTGCGCCTCTGTCTCTCTCTCTCTCTCTCTCCATTTATATACGCGCATGCTTACAAAATCATACCATATGACGATGACCCACGTGCAAAACTGGGACCATCCCTTGAGAATGAGCATGTGAATAGTGGAAGATGAGGGGCAAAGGAATATTCGCCGCAGATACTTCTCTGCAGTATAAGCGTAATTCTTAAGCCTGCTGCGATGATCATCGGCGACGCCTTTCCTTCCCTGAAAATCGCATCGAGATGGATGGCACACTTTCCAGCCTGTTGCTTTCTCACGCAGTGATGCACGCATTACTGGCGCCAGTTGTCATCTTTGCTTAAGGCGAGGTATTGCCTTCTTTCCCGCGCTTTCGTATCATTCGCCTCTTTAACTATCACCTCCCAAACCTATATCCTTCTCCGGCTCTCCTTTGCACCTATTTTTGCGTCTCTCCATACATCAGTCTCCCAATTTCTTGTGTCGGATTTCTTCCCTTCGTCTTTAAGTGAGATTTCCGTTTCTTTTTTCTTGTCTGCCCCCCCCCCCCTCTTCTTTTCTCTTTGGTGACTCCGCTTTTTTGTGTGTTTTGTTTTCCTTTTCGCTCCTACACGATTGAGAAGTCATCCCATTGCTCGGAATTCGCCTGGAGAGCTTTGCTTCGTTTCTCGTAAGGAACATATAAATAAAAAAACAGGAAAGCCGTTTCAGCTCCCTTCGTGTCCTTTCCAATTTTTTTTTGCAGGACTCCCCTCCTCTTGGTTCTCATTTTTTCTCCTTGTCTTTCTAACACACCTACTCCTTCCTCCTTCATACGCTGGAAGAAGAGAAGCTTCGTGTCACACATACAAATATACGCCCCTCCTTCCCGCGTATTGCAGCAGCGAAAGCCGTCATTCATTCAATTCTGTTTGTATATCTGATTTTCATTTGCTTCGCTTCGTCTCCCTTCTTTTACCTTCCCCATTTTCTCTCTACGCCAAAAGTCTAGCAAGCACATACAAAGATCATGTACAAGGATCAGGCCCATGCTCAGCCTCAGCAGGCTCCCATGGCGGCAGGTGGCCCCATGGGCGGCGTTGGCGGTTACCAGGCGAACCGTGCGTACGGTGCCGGTAACGGCCGCGGCTTCAACGAAGACCAGGGTGCTTATGGTGCTGGCTTCAACCGCAACTTCGGTGGAGGTGGCTTCCGCGGAAACAACGGGGGTGGCTATGGAGGTTTCAACAGTGGTATGCGTGGCCCTCCGCGCGAGTTCGGTGGCAACAACCATTACCACCGTGAGGAGAAGTCGGAGGAAGAGATCTTCAAAGAGCACACCCCGGGCATCAACTTCGACGAGTACGATGCGATCAAGGTATCAATCACGCCCAATGATGTGGAGCCGGCGGAGTCGTTCGCTACCATGGCCCTTGCCCCAGCGCTGGCCGACAACGTGAACCGCTGCCGATACCAGAAGCCAACACCGGTGCAGAGGTACGGTATCCCGTGTGTCTTGGGTGGCAGCGATTTGATGGCGTGCGCTCAGACTGGCTCCGGCAAGACCGCCGCATACCTCATCCCGGCCATCAACTTCATGTTGGTGAACAACCTCAACCGTGCGAAGCCAAACAACAATCAGGCAGCCCCATCCGCGCTGGTTCTGTCGCCGACACGCGAACTCTCCATCCAGATTTACGAGGAGGGACGCAAGTTCACCTACCGCACCGGAATCCGCTGCGTCGTCGTGTACGGTGGGGCGGATCCTCGCCACCAGATCCACGAGCTCACCCGCGGCTGTGGTCTTTTGGTGGCGACTCCGGGCCGTCTCTCAGACATGTACACACGCGGTTACACTCGCTATTCGGATATTCGCTTTCTTGTGCTCGACGAGGCCGATCGCATGCTGGATATGGGCTTTGAGCCTCAGATTCGCGCCATCGTTCAGGGCCCCGACAGCGACATGCCGCAGCCGGGTGCCCGCCAGACCCTCCTCTACTCTGCCACCTTCCCGAAGGAGATCCAGCAGCTGGCTCGTGAGTTTCTCTATCAGCACCACTTTCTTCAAGTCGGCCGCGTCGGTTCCACCACCGAAAACATCACGCAGGAAGTACGCTGGGTGGAGGACATGGACAAGCGCGCGCACCTGCTGGAGTTGCTGAAGGAGCACACCGGCGAGCGTGTGTTGGTATTCGTGGAGAAGAAGCGCGACGCTGACTACATCGAGCGATACCTGCGTGGCAACCAAATTCCTTGCTCCTCTATCCATGGCGACCGGGTTCAACGCGAGCGAGAGGAAGCCCTTGACGTCTTCAAGAGTGGAGTGTGCCGAGTACTGGTTGCCACCGATGTCGCTTCGCGTGGCCTCGATATTCCTAACGTTGCCGTGGTGGTGCAGTACGATCTGCCGAGCAATATCGACGACTACGTGCATCGTATCGGGCGTACCGGGCGTGCGGGTAAGCACGGTAAAGCCGTTGCCTTCTTCAACGACAAGAACCGCAACGTCGTTGATGACCTTATCCCTCTCCTGCGGGAGACGAACCAAGCGGTGCCGCTGGAGGTGCAGGCCCTGGCTAAGAAGCCTAACGTGCAAGCCCAATTTCGCGGCCGCGGTCGTGGTGGTGGTGGCTACCGTCCAGGTGGTTTCGGCGGCGGCTACGGTGGTGGTGGCTTCGGCGGTGGCTTCGGTGGCGGCAACAACGGCGGCTTCGGAGGACGTGGCGGGTACCGCGGCGGCGGTGGCGGCGGCTTTGGTGGTGGTGGCTTCGGCGGTGGCTACAGCGGTGGCTACGGTGGTGGCAACAACGGCGGCTTCTATGCTGGTGGTGCCCCTGCTGGCAACCGCAACATGCGCTCGGACGTCTTCGGTGAGCAGATGGAGTAGACCTAGGTGCACTCGAAAGGGTGAACGCTGTGGTACCCCGCCCTATTCTTCTTCGCCGTTTTTCCATCTTCCCTGCGCCATACAAAGGAGGGGGGAAAGGGTTTTCGTAGCTGGAGGAACTGGTAGTATGTGAGCGAGCCAGCGAGAGAGAAAAGAGCATATGTCCAGAGGGTGTCCGCTGGTAGGGATCGTAGGAAAGGCGTTTCGCTTGAATTCACATTTTCTCTTTCCATCGATCATGGCGGCCTTCTTTGTATGCCGCCCTCCCTCCGTTGACGGACGTGCGGTGAACGTGGCGCCCGGACGCACCTCCCGCCAAACATACGAAAAAAAAGGTGGAGGAGGATGAGGAGAAGAATGCCGCTACGAAGGTGATGAAAAGGAAAGATGCGAAAGGGTAAGGGTGAAGGGAAGGCCGAGGTGCGGAGGGGGGCGAAAGAGCTTTTTTCTTTTTGTCCAGACGGGGCAAATGGGATGAAACTCGTTTGATTTCCCCCTCTCACGCATCCACCGACGCGCAACGAGGGGGGGGGGTAGAAAGAAAAAAAGAGGGGCGCATCAGGAGAGCAAGGCGATCCACCAATGCTGAGAGAACTCGAAGGAGGCGGGACGGTGCAGGGAAAACTCTGTTCCGCTCTTTATTTTGCCCTTTTCGTTAGAATTAGAGGGTTTTTTTACTCGCATTCGAAGAGAATTTGGGTTTGAATGTGCTATCTGCTACGTTCGAGCCAGCAGCGCCTATTTTGAAAGACGGGTACGTTCCTGGGGGCTTGAAGGGTTGAGGAGGAAGGATAACATGAGGTACGTCACCTTGCCTCCCACGGCTACCATCACCCCTTTATTGCTGCTCTCTCTCCTCTCCGCTTCCGTTTCGACATTCCACTAGCGATGTTTCGCCCACTCTTTTTTTCTACTTAATCTTTCCGTTCCCAGTCCACCTTCCTCTCTTAACGCTAAGGATGTGCACATTCGTTTCTTCTCATGATTTCCACTCTTTTCCTCCCGCCCCCTCTCCACTGTTTTTTTTTCAGAAGAATTTTCCTTTTTCATTTCTCGCTGCCCACTCCAACCACTCCCCCCCACCCCTTCACTTCTCTACGGGATGATTATCTGCCTTTGTGTATGTTTGGTCCTTGATTGATTGGCAGACATCCACCCCCCTTTCTCACCATCACATTACCCCCGAGCGCACGAAGGAGCGCTGTGTTGCCGATGCCACTAAATCTCTCCCTTACCTTATCCCCTCTCGTGGACGCCAGCGACATCGCTTTCCCTTTTGTATTTGCCTTGCCCCGTCCACTGCATTTTTTTTCTTCTTGTGTGTATGGAGTGCTCCACTTCTCCGTCGACGCCCAGAATCCGGCTCTGATCCTCACGGTAATCCCTGTAAATCCCATGAGTTGGGTGGTAGGGCATCCCGCTTCACGACGGCCAACAATTTCTCCGTAAGGTTCGTTAGACGGCGAAGGCCAAGGGAGCAGCTACCCACAAGAGTTTGGCAGACGGAGGAAGGAAGGAAAGAGTGCGAGTGCGGGGGAGGTGGAGGTGGGGAGGGAGAAATGGAGCATGCTCACTGGGTGGAGGTGGGTGGTGGGAGGAGTTAAGCAAGCGTTCGTCTCCTACGGTACTTCACCGTCGACTTCAGCCTTCATATTAACAAATCAAGAGTAGGCGAAACATTCCAAAAAATGGGTCGTCAAGGCTGGCCGCTGCACCATCCATCCTACCTTTTGCTCCCACTGGCTGAAGTGCGTAAATCCTCTTTTCCCAGAAAAAGAAAGACTGGGGAGGTGCCGGGGCGAGAGCGTCGGAAAAGAAGAGCAGGTGCCGTTAATACCTCTTGTCCTTTCCCCTTCTATTTCCCTTCCTCTCTTTGCTATGCCGAACGTCTCCTTTAGCATGTGCATGCTCTGAGTTCGGGGGTTTCTACCTTGTTTGTATGTTCTCTCTTCGTTTTCCGGAGGCGCTGCCGTAATGTTTTATAAGAAGCCTTTACCCCTACCTCTTTCTCCTTTGTTTCTTTCTTCAAGGTGCTTCAGTGTATATAAATATAAATATATATATATATAATCTTTTTTCCTATATATCTCTTATAATAAATGTATGTATAGATAATGTTCAACTCACCTATCGAGGAAACAGACGAACTAAAATGAGCATATGTTGGGTGGAGGGTGTGCTACATAAACATGTGCATGACCACAGGTGACAGCAGCGCGAACATAGAGAGAAGGCGAACAATCTTTCTCCCTTTTCCGAATTTCTCTCTTTCCCTCTCTCTCTACTTACGATACAGCACGTGTGTGCGTTTGAGAAAACGCAGAAGAGGTATCGAACAAAAGTTCCCACATTTCAACTTTGAGTGAGAAAATCTTGGTGCTCGTCGATCCTACCGTTGATGCTTCCGAGTTGGATACCATTTTTATATTTTCTCTCTTATGCTCTCGCGTTTCCCCTGAGTTTCCCTCTTTTTTCTTTGTCTCGGGACTGCGCGTGAGAGGTATTTTTTTATTTCTTTTTGAATTTTACCCCTCCATGCTTGCCCATCTCCGTCCATCGAAATGTCTTTGCGCACTAGAGCGTGCACTTTATATATATATATATATATATGTATATGCTTGTGTTTGTGCGCGTGTATGTGACATGGTGATTCATCTCACCCGGTCCCCGAGTTTCCTACGCGGTATCCCCTTCTCGATCTCATGTTTGACTTCTGCAGTCGCAACTCTTGTTGAGCGGTGCGCTCCTCGCACATCTCAGCGCGAAGTTGAGTGAGGAGGGGGAACGACGCAGGGGCACGTACGTCGCACGTTTTTATATGTTGTTGTTTCACCTCGTCGTAACACCTCCCGTTTTCTTTTTTGAAAATTTCTTCCGTCTCCAGTGTTGTGGCTTCGACGAAGAAGAACAAATCCACCGCTCTTTTTGCATACATGTGCCTTTTTCCTTTTCCGTATCGGTCCTCTCCTCCTCTTTTTTTTGCTTTGCTTTGCTTTCCTTCCAACTTCTGCTCTCTCTTTGAAAGGAAGTGCCTCACCTTTCTATCCACGTCTTCGGTTCGTGCTGGTACGCGCGCGGGCTTCTCCCCTCTGAGTGGGGGACTACATACACTTTTTCATCTACAGCTCTATCGACAATTTGGTGAACCTGTCTCTCTCTCTCTTTATATATATTATTTTCTCTCTGTGTGTGTGTGGACTTGGATATCGAGGTGAGGGGGCATGTAGATCAGCGCGAGCGCTGCTACCCAGCTGGACTCACGCCGCTCTTTTTTTAAAACTGACACTTATGCGTAGTGCGTGCCAGCATCTACTCAGAAAAAAAAAGAGGGTGCAAAGTGCCGCAATTTGCGGCGAAGGAAAGGAATGCCATGAGCGAAGGAGAGGGGACAAGGTGCGGCATCCGTGTTTTTCTGTACACACTTTATTTTATGTGTATGACGGGAGGAAAGAAAAAGGAGGAGAAAGCGGGAAAAAACGTGCGAATAGATTTCTTGCCTGGTCTGTGGGAGTATTGGGGGCGTGTGTGTATGTGTGAGATGCCGTTTTCGGCACTTCCTTCTCCACGTAGACACTGGTGGGCACCGCTCATCGTTGTGCTTACGGAGAGAGGGGGGGAGGGCTAAGAGCGAAAATGGGCAATCAACGGTTGAACTGGCTTATCCAAGGGAGGAATGTGGAAAGGAACAGTATTCTCTTGTTTCTTACACATGGGTTGGATTCCAATTCACCAGATGCGTAGCGGAAGTGCATCTGGAAGACTTCAGCAGTCTTCCCTCTCTGTCTCCAGCCTGTCCGCACGACAGACCTTCGTTGCGTTTTTTTGGGGTACTCGGAAGACTACGCCTTTCTGCGTGCATGTTCAACCTTGAACGTTTACCAGTTTTCGAGT
Organism: Borovskyia barvae; assembly: GCA_030849085.1. NCBI lineage: Eukaryota > Euglenozoa > Kinetoplastea > Trypanosomatida > Trypanosomatidae > Borovskyia > Borovskyia barvae. Next base: position 229,857 of record JASAOM010001098.1, on the reverse strand, counting down.
TCCAACCTCGCTTTTGCTCCCCGGCTCAGACGTGCGTTGGTGAAGTGGTCAAGCGTGGGGATGCTGTGGTGACGCTCCCCTCAGGAAGAGCCCCCCCCCCCCTTCCCTCCCTCCGCACCTCCTCGTCCAAAGGCGTATTGGTGCCGCTCATGTGAATGAAAATAATTAAAAAAAGGAGGCAGGGGAAACTCATCCAGTGTGGCACCCCTGAAAAGGGTGAAGATCCCGTGCAGCCGACCTCAACATAGACACCCAGACACGTGCGAAGAGCATTTTTTTCTTCTTCTTGACTGGAGCCTCGGCGATGTTCTTTCTTTCACCCCTTTCTTAAACGCTGTTTGCCTTTCACCGATTCAGCGGAAAAAGGGGGAAGAGGGCGGGGGCGCCAGGTGACCCACTCTGTACCCTTTGCCCTTGCTTCCCCCTTTTTTCGATCTCTCTCTTATGGGGCCTTCCCTTCCATCGTCATCGTTCATTTTCCTCTTCCACCTTCCCTTCCTCTTCTGTTCTTCTGCCTCTTCGTCTCTCTTTTTTGGGGGAGGGGGAGGGGAGAAGGGGGAAGAGGACGACAGGAAGGAGTGGAGGGGGAGGAGGACTGACGAGGAGAGAGAAGGAAAAGATGGGAGGCCTCGCGAGGAAGAGAAGCGGGATGGGAGCGTCCGTTTCTTTATGAGTTGGGTTTTTTGGGGTGCAACAGTGAAGCAAACGAAAAAGGCCGCGCAGAGGCGATTTTTTTTTTGGTTGCGAAGGTGATGCTTGTTCCTTTCGCCGCGCGTGTTCCTCCGCCTTCTTTCCCCCTCCCCCCTTCAAACAAGGAAGGCTAACATAATAATAAAAAAAGAGGTACACTATCGCAAGGATCATGGCTTGCCCAGTGAGAAATGTGCGTAATAAAAGGTTAAAGAACAGAGGGGAACACTTTTCATTTTATTGTTGGTTCCAAAGTGGAAATACCACTCAAGGTAGAGAAAGCACAATACTATATCGTATAGATACATTGGAGCCATCTTTCTTTTTGCTTTGGATCCCCAGAAAGTCAGAAAAGGGGGCGGCAACGGCTGGGGGGGGGGGCGGGGAGACGGTGCGAATTCTACGACACAAAGAAATCGAAAGGTCTCAACTTCTTCACAATTGCACTCGTTCTGCCGTGGCTCGCGTGCTCCAACGGCTCTTCTTCTCCTTGCAGTGTATTTCTTTTTTGTGTTTTTTTTCTGTATTTCGCTTACCGATGTCAACTTCAAAGATTTTCAGAGGCACATCCCTCTTGCGCCGAATTCCCTCATGCTTGGCACTCCTTTTTCTATTTTTATTTTTTTTATTTTCGGGAAGGGGGGTGAGAGCGGTCTTGTGCGTTTGCGTTATTATCCTTCCCCCCCACACCCCCTTCGGTTATGGGCGCATTTCTTCTCCTCACCCCGATCGTTACGTGACGAGTAGAAGAGGAAACTCATGGTGGCGGTAGAGGGGATAGCATCAACGAAGGGAAAAGAGAGAACAAGGGAAGACAGCAATATATATATATATATATATGGCGTGTCGACGTCGTTTCGATCGGCCACAGAGAACTGCTTCATTTCCTGAGAAACAATACAACATGTGACAACGGGCTCTCCCCTTCTTTGCCTTCTTTGCATATGCCTTCCGAACACATGTTTCCTTGCGCTCTGTCTCGAAAATAATAAAAATAATAATGTGGAGATACGCTCCTAACAACATGGGTGTGTATGTGTTTTCGCTGTACTGTTTTCCCTATGAAAGCGGGGAAAGGGGAAGGGGGCTGAGCATACGATAAGAGGCTGCCAGCACTTCGTCAGATTGTCCACTCCCCTTTTTTTTTTGAGGAGGGAAGTAAATGCTGTACACGACTTTGTTCTTACGGTAGAGGGGGTGCTTTTACTTTCATCTCTCGCCTCTTTTCTTCTTCTACTACGTATGGCTGCCTGTGTGTGCCTCTTCGTTTTTCCGGTTTCCTCATGCTTGACGGAAAGTAGGTTTGTTCCCTCCCCCCTTCCTGTTGCCCATTTTCTTTCGCTTTCCCTCCTTCGATGATGGCGCGATGTTCGCGAACACGAAAGAAGTCCAGGTAGCGGCGTTGAAAGAGGATGTGAAGTCAATATGGAAGATGAGCCAATAAAAAAAAATGATACTGATTTAGACAGAGTCACCACGGGCGGATGTTGTCTCTTCCCCCCCCCCCCTCCCCTCCTCCTCCTATCTCTGTTTCTGTCTCTGTCTCTCTCTCTCTATGGAGGTGAGGGAACCTTTTTTTCTTCTTGTTTTCGGCGCGTGGGTGGATTTCTAAAAAAAAAGAAAAATTCTGTAGAGTGCTTTATTGCTGGTTTGTAAATAAATATATATATATATATATATTCTCTGTTTAGGATTTCAATACCGAGAAGTCGACTAGGCGAGGACCCTCAGATGGTGGACCTCCGCTTCATCGCGTGCCGTTTCGCATGCTCCCTCTCTTTCTGTAGTGAGGGTATGAGAGTGGGTGCTGAACCGCTTCTCAAGAAGAGGTTCGACGTGTACTTTTCACAAGCGGCTTCTCTAGCGTACCTCCTCGTCATGGGCGCGAATCGCTGGCTCTGGCTTCACTGACAGAAGGTCCTGGGAGGGAAAGGGGTCAAGGGGCTCCCTTCCTGGAATGATGTGCCACACCTCCTGCCATTCAGAAATAAAACGCGGAGGCTTGCACAGTCGCACCACGCACGTCCCGCGTCAAACGGGTGGGCGCCCTATGCTCTTGCCGAGCTGTTTCCTTTCCGATGGGATTTGGCTTTTTGACCTCGACCTCATCAACACTTCTGCATTCGACCTTTTCCTGTGCTCTCTCCCTCTTTCCCCCCCTTTCTTTATGGCTGTCCCTCCTCTCTTCTCTCTTCAGCTCATCGACATGGTGACGCACACGCACACACGCGCATCTATAATGTAAATCCAAGTCTTTCCCTTCATTTTCCTTTACGCAGATCTGTGAGCGTGCTCTGCACGCCGTGTAACAAGGCTCCCCTTCCCACGGTGAAGCAGAGATTGTTTTCGTTCCCCTCGAGGAACCACCTGAGCTGCGAGAGCGCAAAATGTATGTGGACGTGTGACTCCTCCTTCATCCCTCTTTTCTCACTGACATCATCCATCTCGTGAGAATCTTCTCCTCTCTCGCGCAATTGATTTTGCTACATCTGACTCTTCTTACTGTCACTTCGGTTCGCTGTTGATTTTGGATTTTTCCCCCTGCTCGTATTGCTCGCGTCCAGTCACGCAGCGAGTCGGCAACAGGACAGACTGCCGCTGCTCCGCTTCTTTCCTCCTTCCCCCCTTTCCGGCTTTCTTTACGATCCACTCGTGCCCTATAAAGGTGCGGGGTGGTCGGGAAACGGAAAACGGATGCGTCTTGAGCATCCCAGAAGAGGTCGACGGTGATGCTCTTCTCCCATTCCTTTTGCGTTTGGCTCACGGAAACAGCGTGTACATTTTTTGCCGGTTGACGTGGGGCGATGACTCCGCGTGGCTCCACACGCCATGCCGAACGGGAGGACCGTCCACCCTCACCGTAGGCATCGGTTCGAAAGAGCTGCCTGTGAGGGGCGCACATGTTTATGGGAGATGTGCTGACTGCGTGGCAAAGTTGTCGCGTCCGACCCCAGTTGGCACCCTCTCGACGAGATCGCTCTGTCTTTACTTTTGGCGACCACGATCTGCTCCACCGTAGCCTTGCTCACCAAAGAGAATCTTGTGCTGCGGTGCTCCCAGCTGACACAGAAGACATCGGATGTTTTTCGGGGGTGCTTTTAGGGGGTGGGGGGAATAGAGTGAGGCCTCCGCCCTCCTTCGAATTTCTTCAGCGAGCCATCGTTGCGTCGCGGTGGGGATCTTGCCAGTGCTATTGGTGGTGCTGCTTTGGGTAGTGGCGCTTCTACGGCGAGATACCCATTGACGTCTGGTGACGCCGCTGGAGGCAAAAGAATGGCGCCTAGCCGGCCCTGTGTTGGACGACGACACGGGTTTGTGCACAGTGGGATCCCAGATGCCGGCATTGGTTTACCCCCTCCTCTTCGCGCTAGCCCCGCAGGAAATGTCTATCCTTATCTTGTGTGCATGTGCGCGCGACAGCTATCTTTCTCTCTTGACATTAACCCATAGAGGCTGCTGCTTTTTTTCTTCCTCATGGCTCCCCTCCCTTTCTCACCTACAGCGGTGGAGTGGGATTAATACTGCGGATCGCCTGAGGTCGCTACTCTTGTTCGGGCAGCGGGTTCGGCCTGCAAATCCTTAACCTTCTGTGTGTATGCCATATGGCGGCCGCAAGAACCACACAAAAACACGTCAACGGACGGCGTTCGCCTCGCCCGAAGCGTTGTGGCCGCCGTCACTGTCGCGACGAACGAACTGATGTGATCGCGCGTAGATGAGGAGACGGTATCTCCTCTTCGTAGTCCTTTCCTTACCGACTCCGTCCGCTTCTCTCTCTCCCCCTCATTTATGAAAAGGCAGAGAAGGGCAAACGGCGGTTTATTCCCTCGTGTTTTTCATTTTCTCTGACAACGGCACGTGCCTTCATTAATAGCAGTGGGAAGATCGGAGGCTCGCGGGCACGGCTAATCCATGGCGCAGCCTGGCCGTGATATGAGTTGAATACGTCGTCTGTTTTCGATAGCTTTGCTTTGCGTTCATAGCGAGGCTACGACCTCTTTTACTTCTCCTCCTTTTTGGTGCGTCTGGTCCCTTTCGCTCACCAACACTCCAATAGGAAGCAGAAAGGGAACGTTACCGTCGTGGATGGAGCAGAGAGAAAGGGGCGGAGTGGCGGAGTGCGCGGTTCGACAGAAATAACAGAACGGCTCCACACTCTCTGGGTCTATACGCCGCTTGAGCACAACTCTATGCAGGTTCACGACTGCCCGTCTACAAGGACGGACGCAAAGGAAAAAAAAGGTAAAGTGGAGCAGGCCCCCATCGCCCTCTTTCCCTTGCCGCACTCGCTTAAAAATACGAGAGAGAGAGAGAGAGCGTTGTATTTATCCTATCTCGTCATCACCATGTGCGTCTTGTGGTCTCCATGGTGGGTTGAGCTCTTTGCGAAAATTTCAAGACTGTGTGGATGGCCTAACAGCGTCGTCTTTATCGCTATGATGGTCCGACACAGCGGAGATTCGGCGGGGAGGCACCTTCTGTCTTCACACATCTCGCTCCATGGTTTGCCATGCTTTTTTTTTAGCCTCTGGTATGCCCTAAAAAAAAGTAGTTGAAGAGGAGTTTCCTTTTCATCTTGTGCATTGCTCTGCGTGCGTGAACACTTTTTTCTTCCTCCGCATACTCTTGCCTCCTTCTCCTGCTTTTTCTTATACATTGGTTCCCTCGCCCACCTCACGCTCTTCTCATTTATCGCCTCTTCACGGGTAGCCCTCATAAATAAATTGTGCGCACTTGCTTTGCGTGTCTCTTCGAAGAAAACTCCTCTCTTTTTTCTTTTGGAGTTGGTTCACCACACCTCTTTAAGGATCCCACGCTGAGCGTTTTTTGGATCATACACCTTTTTCTTTATTTCCTTCTTCCCTCTCTTCCCTCACCAGCGAATACACTTCGGCGGTTTTCTTTCGTCTATTCCTTCCGTGTTGCAACACCGGTTCAGCCTCGCAGCAGCGCTCTCCGCACAAAGGCGTCGGCGTGTCGGGAGACTTCCTCCCTTTCCTCTCTTCTTGTTGTTTGGTGAGAAAAGGTATTTCCAGGAAAAATTTGGAAAGAGTGCGCAAGCAAAGAAGAGGGAAAAGCGGCAGACACGTGCCTCGAAACAACAACAACCCAATACGAAGAGATCCCCCCCCCCGGCCCCCGCCCAACCCTGCTACCCTCTCGAACGTCCTTTGAAGACATCGACTCCTCTTCCCTCTCTTCTTCTCGATTTGGTGCTGCAGCAGCGTGGTTTCTTCGATTCCTCTCTTTTCCTTCGACCTCTCTCGTTGTGCTTGGAAGTGCACAACTTCGCTCTCCTCCTCCTTTTATCAGCAACCTATATCAAGATGAGTCGTGATCCCAAACCTGCGAATCCCGACCCCGCGGTCGCGCATGATGACACCGCCGAGTCGGACGATGGCAGCGAAAATAAGGAATCCGTTACGGTGCCGACCTCCTTCACTCCGACAGCCGGTCGTGTGGAGGTGCACCCGCTGGTGTTGCTTTCCCTCGTTGACCACTACGCTCGTATGAATACATCTGCGCTGCAAAAAAAACGTGTCGCAGGCCTTTTGCTGGGCCGCTATGTCCGGGATCACACCGGTTTGCAGACACTGGACATCAACAACAGCTTTGCCGTCCCCTTTGATGAAGATACCCAAGATCCGGAGGTGTGGTTCTTTGATACCAACTACGCGCAGGAGATGTTCGACATGCACAAACGGGTGCTGCCAAAAGTGAAGGTGGTTGGCTGGTACTCCTCCGGGCCGAGTATCCAAACCAATGACATGCTGCTGCATCTTCTGGTGGCGGATCGCTTCTGCCCTAACCCGGTCTACTGCGTTGTGAACACGGACCCCAACAACAAGGGCGTACCAGTGCTGGCGTACACGACGGTGCAAGGCCGAGAAGGCACCCGCTCACTCGAGTTCCGTAACATTCCAACCCACCTGGGTGCAGAGGAAGCAGAGGAGATCGGTGTCGAGCACCTCTTGCGCGACCTCACCGATACCACGATTACCACCCTCTCTACGCAGGTGCAGGAGAGAGAGCTCTCGCTGATCCACCTTTGCAAGGTGTTGCAACAGATCGAGGAATACCTGAAAGACGTTGGGAATAGCGTAATGCCGATATCAGAAGATGTGCTGGATGTGCTGCAGGAGCTTATTAGTCTACAACCCGAGATCTACGCTCGACGTTCCTCCACGGAGATGATACGGCACGTCAACGACGAGGCGATCGCAACCTTCTTGGCAGCTATCGCTCGCTGCATCGGTGCACTTCATGGCGTCATCATGAACCGCCGTAAGTTGGCACGGGAACTGCAGGAGATCAAAGATCGTCGCAAACAAGCGGCGGAGACACGGCTGGAGCATGAAAAGATGAAGATCGAGGAGGCCTCCAACGAGAAGAAAGGCACCATATCTTAGAAGATGGGGAGTCGGTGAAGGCGGGAGAAGGAGGGGGGGGGGAAGTGGCTCTTGACCAGCAAGGTCCCGCTAACGGACTATACCGATCGATGCGTGTCGATTCGTATCTGGGGACAGTGCTGCGGCACGCGGAATAGGCGAAGAGGTGCTGCCTGAGAGCAGCGATGAAGATGGGACGGGGGGGGGGCGGCGCGGGTAAGCCCGTCGTATCGGCGGAACCTCCTCTTTTCCTCACCTGAGATGAATTTTCGTACGCGAAGGTGAGGAAGGACCCACTTGTGGTTTCAGCAGCATCGTTGCCGGCCTGTTTTTGAGGTGCCTCCTTCTATAGCTCTCCTGCTTCTGAGGCATGTGTACGAGAGAAGGACACGAAAAGACAAAAATGAGTGGGTAATGTGAGGGAGTGGCTCTCTGAGGCGTTCCTTCCAGTTTTTCTCCTTCCCTCCTCTCCTCGTCATCATGTTCCACATACTCAGAGGTAGTAGCCGGGTGTGTCGCTCTTTTTCTTCTGGGCACTGGAGGCATGCCTCGAGGTGCTGTGGCGTTTTGGCGCCCTCCCTCTTCTGTGATCCACGTTTGAACAGACTTGCCGAAGGCGTCTGTGACAAAGAAGGGAACCCTTTGCGGATGTGTCGCACCAGGGATCACCATCTTCTCTTTTTCACTCCCAAGTTGAGCTCTGTCTTTGTGTGTATGCGGGTGTGAGCACGTTTGTGTGTTGGAGTCTCTTTCCCTTTCCCTGTTTAATACAGATTAGGTTCCAAAGAGAGAGAGAGGAGCTCCAACACGTGCCATTTGTGTGTTGATGAGCTCCGTGTCGTCCGTTCTTTTTTCCTTCTTCCTCTCCATACCATCCCTGTGCGTGCCAGTGCCCGCCCGTGTGCGTATTCTACTCCTTTCAGAAGGCTTGTTGTGCTTCAACTCGGCGTTCTCCGTGCGCCAGAGGGTGGAGAAATACCACCTAACACACACAAAAAAGGAGAACGTGTTGAGATGCCGCTCCACGCATCCCCAGCATTGGAATGCAGTCTTGTATTGGCAGCGTCTGACAAGTTCTTGGAAGGGAAAGGGTGAGAGGCACTCGCTCTTCTTCACCCTACACGGTTTTTCCTTGCGGTTGCTGTGAGTCGGAGGAGACAAGCATGACTAAGCCGAGTAGGAAGGCCAGGTGAGAATATTCTTGCGAAGGTGCTGTGAGGGAAGGTCTCCCACGTCGGTGTGCTGGATCTCCCCACCAGCCTCCTCGTGATCCTCCGCTTCTTCGGCTTATGCCTTGACGCCGTCTTACATCAGCGCATGCAGCGGATTATAAGCGCTTGATGAGGAAAGAGGTAGGGGGAGGGGCGGTGCTCTGTCACGGTCCAAGGTGGCAGGAAAGGGACTGTATGCGTGTGCGTGTGTGTGCACGCTTGTGAAGAAAATGCCTTCCACACCGCAGACAGCACCTCTCTCACCTATGCGGTTCTATAGGTATATCTCCGCAGTCATTTTCTGCCTCTGTGCTTCTGCAAAGTCTTCCGCTTCCCTTTTCCTTCTTTTCTCACCTTGGCGCCTCTTCCTCCATCGAGCAACGCTGGCCACCACCAGCGTTACTCGACGAGGTCGTACTCTTTCTGTGCCATTCCTGCCTTCAAGCACACCACTCATCACTGTTTCATTCCTGTCGCGTGTTTGGCGTACTCAAATTATACCCTCGTTGTGGTGCGCCTTGTTAGCTACCGAGTTTCCATTTTCATCAACTCTTTCGCCCACATTGTCATTTACTTTCTGTTCTGCTGAGGACGCTCATCTCCTCCCGCCATCCCGCTCGCTCTCTCCCCCTTTTTTTTTCCCGAGAGCGCTTTCTCGTTGGACGTCCGTGCCAGCGGTAGACGGTCACGCAGCCTGGTAAAACGGAGAGGAGCACCCTTACGCATCGTATTCACTCCATCTCCCTTCGTCTGCCAATCTCGTCTACCTTTTGCAGGGTAAAACGCGTAAACGAAGAAATGTCGTCTGTCGAGTTGGGCAGCTGCGCCGGTCATGTGCACGAGCAGGATGGGCGAGGAGGCCAACCGTATCGAGCTCCTTGCTGCTGCGAAAAGCGGTGTACGTGTAGGTATTGCCACGGCACTACAGCCGGTGCTGCACACGCGCCGTATCCTGCGCAGCCCCGCGGAAGCAAGCAGCGCAGGCAATATGATCGGTGCCATCATAGCAGCAAGACCACAGCTGACCGTGGTGCGCTATACATCGGTCCGCCGGCGTCGCGACGGTGCCCTGTGTGCGTACCAGAGAAGGCTGAGCTGGAGGAGGCGGACCTCCTCGCACTTCAGCAACGCTGCGAGGAGGCGCGGCTGGCACATCAGCTGCGCTTGTCAGCGCTGACGGAAACGTATGGGTCTCGTTGTCCGGGGGCATGGCGTGAACGCTACCAAACCAATACATCGGAGATGCTGCGGCGCCAGCGAAATTCCTTTTATCAAAGGGCCGTCGATGCGGAGTATGTGGCGCGGCGCCGCACCCTGCAGGCGGAGCTGGAGGCACGCCGCGAGGAGATTGCTGAGATGCAGCGCAATCGAGAGGCTATACGAATAGAGTCCGCCGTCGCTAACGCGAGGGACTCGCGCTATAATGAGCACTGCTCTTCCGTCTCGCCGTCTCGTAGAGCCCTCAGCAGTGACCCAACCCTTCACGCTCGCTGTACGACGACGATGCCGCCCTGTGACAACATTTCCGCTCACTGCCGTCGTGGCGCCGCTACTCCACCGGCACCACCTCTAGCGCATCTCGGTTGTGAGGATCCACAGCCACCCCTCGAAGCAGAGGCGCGCCAACCAGCCGTTTTGCCACATCCTCTGCAGGGGTGTAGCTCCCCCATACCTCCACCCTGTCATAACCGCGGCAAGGAGAGCAACGATGGGCGGACGCGGCACTTGGCTCACGGAACGTGCTACCAGTGTCCTTGGTCGCAAGGGCACTGGCAATGCGGTTGGATGTGGTCCCCGTGTGCTTGTGGCAACAGCCGTTGCCGCTCACCACCCACGCAGCCATGCCGTCAGTTTTCTGCACCTCGTGCTGCTGAACGGCGCGCGGTCTCGGCTCGGCCGCCGCCACCTCGTCGTGAAGCTTCGATACCCTCTTCATTCACGCCTCTCGCCCAGCCTGGGCTGTGCCCCGCGTGCGGTCACAGCATGTTGAGCGCTACAGATGTTGTGTCCATGATCGCGTCCGGTAAGCTGGAGAAGTCGCTGGCGTGTCCATCTTGCGGCTTTGTCGGGGGTGTTCCGTGCGGTCCCGCGCGGCCGAGTGGCAACAACAATCCTAACGCTGCGGCTCCGCGCGCGCAAGCGAAGGGGGATGAGGAGGTCGACCTCACGCACAGCAGCGCTTCCAAAAATACGAGGCGCCGCAGCTACAGTGTGTCGTCTGCGGCGCTCGCTGCCCCTCAGTTCGGAAGAAAGGTATTTATTACCGACGACACCTACTGTGATCGTCGCGCGCGCTACATGGCGGACTGGGAACAGCGCGGCATCGTGCGGCGAGTTTCTTCGACACGGAGCCCCAGCGCCCCTCTTCCGGAACGTTTGCCGAAGTGGCGCACCACAGGTATGGAGGTGAGCGTAGAGTAAGGTGGAGGGAAACGGACATCACTGCCTCTCCGTGGCCTCTGTGCGTGCATGTGTTTTGGGGAGATATTCCTGCCTCGATCTGTCCTCTCTCTCCACTCTTTCTCCGCTTCTACTTTCCGTTTCTTATGCATGAGAGGGGTTAGAGAGGGTCAAGCCATTCGCAAGCGGCCTTCTCGTAATCATCCTCATCGGTTTCGTCTATCGCTCTGCGCCGATGTGATGCAACAACACCGTTGTACCAATAATTTTTTCCCGTTTCCACTGCGCCCACTCCGGATGTTTCTTCGTTTGGTGGAAGTCATCGCAGATTTTCAGAGCTGGGACTTGTGCCTGTGTGCGTGTGTGCATTCCCGTTGAGTTGTGGCATGTATCTCATAAGGCTTCCCTGCTACGCATCTTTTTTTTTCTCGTCGGGTGCCATCGAGCCTGTTTCTTCCGCTATCCCCGTTTCGGACAAGAAAATAGGAAGGCAAATGCGTGCGTGTCGTGAGACGCTCCGATGGAGGGCCGTTATTACCTCTACCCTCCTCCTCAAACACATCATGAGCTTCGAAGTTCCGGAAAAGGCGCACTTATTCAGACCCACACACTCACACCCACGCAAACGCACGTACGCGCAGAAAACCACACGTGCGCATCGTGATGGAACGCAGTGACATCTCCCTCCTTTTGTTGATTTATTATCCCCTTTCACTCTCTTTTTTATTTATTTTTGCAAAATCTGTATGCCTCCCCCTTCCTCCCCCCTTTTCACCCATAGAGCTGTTGTTGGGGTCTGCCCGATGCCCTTTTGTACGACTGTCCTTTCTACTACCTCTTCCATTCCAATCACAAATACAGGTGATGCAACGCTAACCCACTGCGCTGCGTTTTTCGCTTTGCTCTTCTTCCCGTGTGTGGAAGGTGAAACCCTGAGGGTGGATGCCTCTCCCTCCCCTTCCCCCGAGCCCTTCTGTCCTGTGAGCCTTTGGCTGGTCGAGAGCATGGGACCTACGCATGATTCACGGACAGCGAGGGCGAAGACGTTGGCTTTTACGCTTTGGGACGGGGAGGTGTCCGTCCACCCGCCTGGCCCTGAGCCTGCAATGAGAGAGAGATCGTACTGTACTCTCAGCAAAGGGACATCCCGCTCTTCTGTCACATTCACGTCTTCCTCCTCCTCCTTTTTCTCGCTTGTTTATCTCTTCGCTTTTTTCTCTGCTCGCCTGCATCAATCATCTTGCACGTCTCTCTCTCTCTCTCCCTCTCGGTCTTCCCTACCCACTGGCACAACCTTTGGATACCGTTACGGGGCATCCCAGACCTGTTCTTCTCTGCTGGATCACTGAGGTTCGTTCTGATTGTTTCCCAGTTTTCCTGTCGAGGAGGACGCATACTCCCTTTTTGTTGTTGTTGAAAACTGAAGGCGCAGAGCACCTTCTCGTTTTAGCGGTTACTCTCTACACGTGTTCTTAACCTCCGGTTCAGACCTGCTCGAGGAAGCCCATAACCGCGCTGAAGACAGCACTGACAACGCACAGCTGATCGACCAGACCTGTCAGTTCATCGAAGTGGTGCATTAGTGCCCGCTCTTTCATCAACAACTCTTCCAGAAGAGAGGGATTTTAACGCCTGCCACACGTGAATTGAAAAAAGGCAGGATCAGTAGGAGGCGAGTGTAGCAACGAATGCAGCAAACATAAGAATACTAGAAGTTTTCTTTCCAAAACTAACACCATTCTCAACGCACGATCGTGACTCATTCTTTTACGATCCGTACTTCGGAGCGAGAGATACGTAAGTGCGATTACGTCGCGGGAGGAGGTGGACTGGTCTTGACAGAATTCGAAGACTTCATTCTTTCCTCCAGTATTTTTCGTCTTCGCTGTTTGAGAAAAGTGTTTGAAGCTGTGGTGGTGGTGGTGCGCCGATTTGGATTTGACCTTCGCTGAACCCTTCGCTGGTTTGTACAAGAGCGTCATTGCCACCACCTCTTTTCTCTCTCTCTGCAGCTGGCGGCGTGGCGTGGAACACGGTGTCGAAGAGTCTGGCATGTGAACAGGAGTGTGAAATTTTCTTTATACTCAAAACATTCTGCACGCACAGAGGGGAAAAGTGCAGACCCAGAGAATCGATACCTCACCTGCTGCTTTTCTCAAACACTATTTTTTACGTCAACACCAGCGCTGCTGCTTTTCTGCAATGAGCCTACACCTCGTCGACGAGGATGGTAAGCTCGAGACGGAGAAGAGGCTGGCGGAGTTCCTCGGAGGCATAGCGGAGTCGGCACTCCCACCAAGTAGTCGAGGAGCGGGGAGTGCAACCGAAAAGGTCGGCATGAACTACCATGTGGTCGGCGTCTTTGGCGCACAGAGCAGTGGGAAGTCCACTCTACTGAACCACCTTTTCGGTACCACGTTTCAGATGTTAGATGAGACGGTACGACGGGGTCAGACAACGAAAGGCGCTTTCATCGCTTCTGCGAACATGGGGCTGTCCGGATTCGAGGAGACCGATGCCGCCTACGCCACCGATTCGGCTGCACCCGCGGCAGACGGCAGTTCGCGTATGAGCCGCGCCGCGGCAGCCGCCGCCGCCGCAGATGCTGGAGATGCGCAACCTATGAAGTTTCCCCTCCTTGTTTTGGATTTCGAGGGAACCGATGGGCTGGAGCGCGGAGAGGACCAAAGTTTCGAGCGACAGCTTTCTCTCTTCGGTCTCTGCGTCGCCGACACGCTCATCATCAATATGTGGGCCGTTGATGTAGGCCGCTTCAATGCTGCAAACCTCAGTCTGCTGCGTACCATTTTCGAGGTGAATCTCCAGCTGTTCAGCCACGACAAGTACGAGGTGGAGGAGAAGCCCACGCTTCTTATTGTGTTGCGTGACTTTACCGATCCGGACCCAGCGCCGAGTCTCGCCACAATGCGGAAGGCATTCGACACGATCTGGAACAGCATTACGCGACCTCCGCAGTTTGAGATGGCCACCATCGACGATCTCTTCCACATCAAGTACTTCGTCATGCCCCACTACCGGCTCCAGTACAAAGAATTCTTGAGCGCGGTAGATGCGCTGCGGCGCTGGTTTGGGGATAGCCAGAGTGAGGACTACCTGTTTTCGCACCATGCCATGTTCCGCGGCGTGCCTCTGGGCGGCTTGCCGGCGTACCTGAGCAGTTGCTGGGAGACCATTCGCACCAGCAAAGACCTCGATATCCCGACGCAGCGTGAGATGCTGGCACAGCATCGCTGCAAGCAGGTAAAGGAACAGGAGCTCGCGGCATTTCTTACGGTCACCCAGCAATATGAGGAACGACTGCGGCGGGGCGAGATGCTGCAGAGGTTGTCAGAGGTGTTGGATGAAGCCATCGAGGCGCGGCTTACAGCCTTCTACAAGCAGAGCAAGCTTTACAATGCCGAAGTGGCGGCGCAGTACGCCGCGGAGCTGGAGACAGCGTTGCTGGATGCCTCGATGAGGGTGGTGAATCAACAATCGCAGATCGTCGCGGTGGAGCTTTTATCCAATATCGAATTGCGTATACTCAACAGCGTTGAAGACACTCTCAAGCAGCTCCTCCGATCAGCGCAGGCGCTGCCGCTCACCGAAAGGGAGGACCCCACGATACAGGAAGCTGCAAAAGCTCTGCGCGCCGAAGGAGCTGCAGCGGCATTACCGTCGGTGGACCTCATGGGCAAAAGCCAGCAGATGGACTCGGCAGCGTGCCAGCAGCTGATCCGTGGTTTCTGGAAGACACTCAGCAGCCGCGTGAAGGAGGTGATGAATGAGGTGACGGCGATGCCGCCGCAGGCAAACCTCTACGGGCGCTTCTCCACCCTCATCGCGGAGGACCCCACGACACAGTTCAATGTGCAAAGCCTCGTGACCGATTCAGTCTTGCAAAAAATAAAATCTCGCATGACGTCCATGGCTGACAGCGCCAGCGATACAATGCACAGCGGTTTTGAGCACAATCTCACGCACAACAGCGACGGCACCGTTCGCTTCATCTCTACCGCGAAAGGACTGCAAAAGATTGTTCCAACCGCGCTACAGTCTGGTCTGGTGGTGCTTGGTAATCTCATCTACTTCCGTCTGAAGCTGCTAAAGGCGGCAGAGAGCGGTACCACATGCGACTTGGACTCTACCGAGAGGGAGAGCCGCTCCGCTCGTCGTGTAAAGGGGGAACATCATCATATTGTGTTCCAAGAGAACGATGCGGAGGCTGCGTTTTATCTGATCTACAGCACATTGGATTCTGCCCCCAGGTACCCGTACGAAACCTCCATTTCCACGTCTTCCACCCCTGGAGAGGAGGAGGGCTACGTGGCGGCGGACTGCGTATTGATAAGCCAACAAGCTACCCTGCGGGCCTACGAGCTGTATAAGCAGAAGTGTGACTTCACCACGCAACTCCAGCTGCGAACCGTCGAAACCGGGCAGCAGCGCCTGCCTGTGTGGATATATCCAGCTTTTCTTATCTTGGGCTGGAACGAGCTTTGGTATGTACTGACGAGGCCGCTCCTGCTGGTGATTGTCATTGCTGTCAGCGCCGTGTTCCTCCGGCAATTTTTCCTCTCTCAATGGCGCATCTTTGAGGAGACGGGGCCGGCTGGTGTAGTGATACCGGCACAGATGGTGATCCGCGCGGTGGGGACGGTGTTGCGGCCTATTCTGCAGTTTGGTCAGAGCGTTCAGGGCTCGCTGACGCGGGATGGGGCTGTGCGCTCCACCTCGTCGAGTGAAGAGATGCGGAGAAAGCAGACGAGCCAAACACACGTGGACCCTGCGTCCGAAGAAACGGCTGTGAAGACGGCGGCATCCGGTACGATGCGACGACGTCCTGCGAACAAGTCAGACTGAGCCGACGATGGCCCGACGCCATCCACTCGCGAGACAGGATGGGGAAAGAGATTCTATGTACATTGTGATGTAGATTCCCTTCACTGTATTCTTGTGGGTCGCTATGACAGCTAGTCATCACGCCACGGCGATGTAGCCTTCCCCCTTCCCTTTTCCTTCTTCCCGCAAACTGTGCCTTCACATCCCTCGCGGCCAATTGTACCGTATGTGCGAAATGTTTTTGCAAATATTTCGACCGCCGCGATGGGCAGGGAACTCCCTGGAGCCTAATCATCATGTTTTGGCTCTCGGGTCCACAAGAGGTCAATGCGCTTGCACCGACGCCCCTGTCGTATTCTCCCCTTTCCCCCTTCCCTTTTACCCTGTTAAAGTTGTCCCGTTTGCTTTCACGGACCTCTTTTTCGGTCTCCCTGCCGGTGTGCGAGTCAGCGTCACCTGCCTCCTCCTTTTTCTCGATTCTTTTCCTTTTCACTCGTTTTTCCTGCGGGAAGCTGGGCCGCGTCACATGGTGGCGGTCTCGGTATCGCAGTGTCCTCCATGACAGGCGCGTGGATCGTGTAAACCGCAGATGTTCTTGTACAGGTGCTGACCTTCGGGTGCCCATCGAAAATTCAGGTAGAGGTTCGCGGTATACGGCTTCCATAAAACTCACGTTGTTTTTGCGACCGCACACGGGCTTACCGCTGCTTTTTCGTTTTCGCTCTTCATGTCTGACTGTATTCTCCTGATTTCGATGGCGCGCCCTGCTGGACACCCACGCGCACGCGCGTGTTTAAGCATTTGGACTACCACATGTCACGATACCTTCATAGATCACATGTTGCTCGCTGTGGCTAGTTGTTCTTCGAGGTCACCTGTATCACGCTGGGCTTGGTAGCGCGAACATCTCGGCACCCCCTGTGCTTCCGTCTCACCACCCTCCTTGGGTATTTGACGCTGCTCCAGCTCGAAATTCTCTCCGCTTTTTGCCCGACTTCCTTTGCACTTTTCTCTCTCGAAGTGTCGCACCAATCAAAAGCATCGAAGACCTCTGAATAGCCTTCTTGTGAATTAACACCATGTCCGCCACAGCCCTTCAA
The DNA here is from genome assembly GCA_030849085.1 of Borovskyia barvae. Taxonomy (NCBI): domain Eukaryota; phylum Euglenozoa; class Kinetoplastea; order Trypanosomatida; family Trypanosomatidae; genus Borovskyia; species Borovskyia barvae. The sequence continues at coordinate 213,225 of JASAOM010001098.1, read as the reverse complement.
AGCACCTACCCGACGCACCACTGCGAGTGCGATTTCTGCTGCAGTCGTCGCTCAGTCAACGCGAAGAAGATGGCAGTAAGTCAGGCTGCTTCCCAGCGCAGTGGCCTTCAATTCCGTAACGGTTGCTCGTGCCGCTGCCATGCGGAAGGCTGCGGGCAGGCGGGCATGTCGTCGTTTGATCCGGCGTTCCCCGAACCGGTGGATCAGACTGCCTTAAACGCATCGCGCGGCCGAAACGGAGTGCGGGATGGAAACCAGTACACGATCCGGAACAGCACCACGCGTAGCTCCGGCGGCGCTAACCAGAAGGGAGATGCTGCGAACTCCCGAAACGAAACGGCAGAGCAGCGTCAAGCCCGCGAGATGGCAGAGCTGGATGCGCTAGAGCGGCTGCTGATGCTCGAGTACAAGGCCCGCACGAAGGCAGCGATGGAGGCTGAGCGCCTCAGGGGTAACGCGACAGGCTCCACTGCCCGTCGGCCGCAGCCGCTACCAGAGGGGTACAAGAGCAGCACCATGATGGACAGCATGGGACGAACTGGCGAAGATAACAATGAGAGTATGGGCGACGGCAGCTTCCGCGAGGATGCTCACACCATTCGCGAAGCGTACGCCCTCGCACAAGACTGTCCAGTGACACCCCCCGTACAGTGCCACGCGTCTCACCGCCTGCAGGACGTGATGGATGATGTGCGCCGGGTCACAGCCGACCCTATCCACTCAGGCAATCGGCGCGAACTACAGAAGCTGCTTCACCGCCATGCCATGGCTGAGGCCCCCGCCGGTGACAGCAGTGAAGCCACGAGAAAGGCCGCCAGTGAGGCCGAGGCAAACGCCTTCGGTTCTTCGCTAGCACAGATTCGTACAAGCTACGCGCGCCCACATGGAGCTGGTGTCGTTTGGGTGCCCAAGACAGATTCCACAAAGTCGTCGTCATCGCAGAACGAAACAAACACGCTGATATTGCAGGGAAATACAACTTCCGCCGCTGGTGCACAGCATGCATCGTCATTGTCGCCAGGCGCTGCGGCAGCTGTTGCTGTGCAGGAAAAGCACGTGACCTACGCGGCGTAAAGCGGCCTCAAGCGTCTCCTACGAGACCCCAAAGCACCCCAGACAAATATGACGCCTTTGATTTCTCTGACCACTGCTGTACAGTACAGGATGGAGGTCGCAACGACATCAGTTTCATTGCTCTTCTTGTCCTCTCTTCGACACAATGGAACTTTTTATTCTTCAAAGTACTGCCGTTTTTTGTGTGTCCATTTTTCCTAATCTTGATGCTGAACAGGAGTTCGTCAAGACACCGTCCCGCCCACTTTCTCGCCTGAAAGCCATTCCCCTTCGTGGGTCTGCATCGCGCTGGTTTTCCTTTCGAAGTGTTGGTCGGGTTGTGCATATGTATGTAGTCTTCCTCTTTTTGGAGGGGTTCCCACACTTCTTTTCCAGTTCTTTCAAGCTGCCTCCGATATCATCGTCATCTCTCATCATCTGGTAGCACGAAGAAGGGACAGACGAGCGAGTGGATCCTTCTTCTCTTTTCTCATCTTGTACTCCGTGCTATCCGCACAAAACGCTTAGATGTATTGCCTCTTCGGGTGACTTCACTGGCTCGCTCTCGATGTTCTTCAAATTTCTTCTCGTTCTTTTGCGTGTGTGTATGCGAGCGTGCTTGTGGTGGGCCCACTGTCGATGCGCCCACGACGACGTATACTCTACTGCGGACTCACTTCCTTCATGCACCTCTCGTCGTTGGTGCGCGGTGTTCCCGCCATCCCAGCCCCTTTTCCCGTACGTGCAAGACGCTCTTGACGCCATAACGCTGCGGTGTGATGCTTCTTCCCCCCTTTTCTCGTTAGCCTTTCCCTTTTAAAAAAAAATCGAAGAAGGCTGTCCTCTCCCTCCCCATACACGGGCGAATGTCGTTTCCGTTGTCGTGCCGTTCTGGATCTTCCTCATCGACTTTCCTATAGACGGATGCGGTGAGGGTGGCCGTGGCTCTGCGCGCTTCCCCCCTTCTTGTAGTCTACTGGCTATCCTTCCGCGTCCTCGTCCCTTCTTGGAACGTTGTGGTGCCCGAACACCTGTCCCGCACCTGTACCGAGCAGGGAGGGGACGCCTTCTATGTCGCACGGGACGGGAAGGGAGAGGGAGGAAAAGGAAGATGGAGTTTGCTCCCTCGTCTCTCTTTTCTTTATGTGACGCAAGTGCAGCTTCTTCTGCGTCAGTGCACGGTGGCTTCTCCACTGCTACACATGAAGGCGTACATTTTTTTTGTGAAAGCACCGTCCTCTTTCTTTTCCTTTCACTTATATCCTCCTACTCCTTTCTTTCTCTCTCCTCGATGCCATTCACGCAGATACGACCGCTTCGCTGCCACGAAAGCCGTGCCACCATCACCATCCCTCTTCCTTGTAACCGCGCCATCCCAACAGCAACACTTCTTCCCGACTTTCACGCTCGCCTACACGTCATCATGATCCGTGATCAGTGCCATGCGTTCTGCCAGTGCTCATACTGCGCGCAGCAGCCGCAGGAGAAGTCAACTAACGCCGGAGCGTCCATGCGGGCCACCATGGAGGCGCTTGACCGCCCCGGCATGTCGAAGGACGAACTTTACATGAAAAGTCTCCAGCAGAGCCTGCAAGCTAAGGCTTTCCTAGACAGCTCTAAAAACTCCGGCAAGTTCATCCCTGATGAGCAGCTGCTGAGCAGTGTGAAGCGGCGGGAGGCGAAGGAATTGGCAAAGGCGGCCGACTTAGTGCCAGTGCGTCGCCGCGACCGCCTTCAGGAGCTGGTGCTGCTGGAGCACAAGAACCGTCTCCGCGAGGAGGCGGCACTGCGTGCGGAGCGACGCGCCTTGGGCCTCCCGGACGAGGAGGAGGAAGCTTTAAGTGAACCGAAACCAGAGACGCCAGCGTCGGCGCGGCCGTCCTCTGAAGCATCTTCGCAGCAACACCGCCTCAGCAGCGGTTCTGCAACTCCTGCTTCACGTTGTTCGGCCGAACACGAACTCAACGAAATGCTCAAGGGCATCAAGGGCATCGTGGATGAAAACCCCTCAGCCACGAAGGATCCTCTGAGCCGCAATGAAGTCTACCGGCTCCGCCAACTTCTCCACAACCAGAAGAAGAAAGCGCGTGAGATGGTCGAGAGCTGCGAGCAACAGCCGCATGTATGTGGCCACTGCCTCGACATGAACGTGCAAGCACGTCATGTTTGCCCACCTCCGCAGTGCTCCGTTGCGTTCGGTGAGATCGGAAAGGTCATAAACCCGGAGGAGGGTATCCAGTATGGCGCAGATACAAAGCGTGGGTTCGACGGCACGTACAACTCGGCTGTCTTCGAGGCTGCCGCTGCGTCCAGCAAGAAAGGCCGCCTTTCAAACTACAGCAATCATCCATACGGCTCTGGAATGGTATTTTTGCCGGTGTCTTCGGTGAATGGGGGCAGCCGCACCTCCGCTGGCGATCAGTCCACGCGATTCCGAGCCAGCTTCAACAACAACATCAGTCGTACAGAACCGGTGGAGGCGGAGTTGCAGTTCCCCGGGAGTACCTACAATGTGTACGATGCACCGCGCGAGAGAGTGGCAACACCGCAGGCAGCTAAGATGGACAACGTTGATCGCACGGCCACCATTGAATCGGTCTCTTCCAACACGTCGCAAAATGGTCCTAATGCGCAGAGCGGGAAGGCCACTGCGGCTGATGGGTCCACTGCGGCGGCGCCGACGTACAATTCCTCTGCAGCCATGTGGAGGACAACCAACCAAGACCGTGCGTTGGACGTCGAGCGCTACATGGAATTTCAGAGACAGATAAAGGCAAACAGTAAGCGTGTTTATGCAGGGGGTAACAACCAATCCACCAAGGCGGCCTCTGCGTAAGACATGTTCGCAGGCATCTCACGTATTTTACCGCCTGCTCTGTACCTTTTGAAGGTTGGCTGAGTGCGAGCACTCAAGTGGGGAAGACGGCGTTGCTGCGAACCAACAGGGCTGCTGCACGTGGCCACTTCCTCGCCAAGCCTGGAGCATCGAGAGACGGCGTCTCTGCACGAGGGATAAGCGCTCGGCTAGCGAAAGAAAATGCCATCATGATGAAAGGAGGCGGTGCAAGAAGAGTGTGAAAGCCAACAGGTCTTGCAAACGCAGCTCTTCCTCCATGACGTATAGCTCATGTTTCCTTAGCATCATCGCGCGCTCACCACACCGGTGTGTGTGTGTGTGTGTTGGGGGGGGGGTCAGCCGTCATATGACGAAGAGGAATGGTCCCTGCATGACTGTCATTTGTCGCGGTCACAGCATCGCGGCACTCTGACAAGGGAGGTGCGGCAAAGGCAGCACAATCCACTCTCCTCCGAAGAGGCTTTGGTGTTACTTCTTTCTTTTTTCCGACTCGCCAATTGTTTTCAACTTTTTTTTTGTCATCGCTGCACACGTGTGATGGCGCGTGTGTTGTGCTGTGAGCCTGCGATGTTTAGAACATTTTGCATCACTGTACTTGCGTTCCGACGCCATCTCCTGCCCCCCTTACTTCATTTTGTACTCTCCCACCGTTTCACCTTCAGACACATATATATTTATATATATATGTATATATATACATGTATATAGTCACACGTAGAGCTTTTATGTGTATTTTTACAGCCGAGGAAATCGCAATGCAAAAACATCACCACTGCACCCTTCTCTCCCCCCTTTCCCACTTCTTTATGAAGGGCCCTCTGCATCACAACTGCTGCGCGAATACTCTTACGTTTCCACACGCACAAAACAAGGTGTGCTTTTTTTTTGGACAAAGCACCGACAGCTCCTCAGATGAGATCTACTCCTTTCATTTTCGATCCGCTTCGGGTAGCGATTTGTTCTTTTCGAGGCGAGACATTTCGCGTATTGAGTAGTCTCCTTGATTGCCCGCTCCCTCACATCAGCTGGAGCGGCCTTCCACCTCGTTGCTTGGTGCATATTGCTTCGATTCTCGTCCTTCTCGTCCTGCTTCAGCACATTCCTGCACTTTTTTTTCATATCTGCCCTTTTCTGGACGTTTCGGTGTGTGTAGCAAGCCAAGGAGGAACTCATACTCGCTTTTAGGGGAGCGAGCGCCGTCCCCTTTCCCTCCCCTCTCTCCTGTTGCCCTACTACGTACAGGTAGAACTCTATGATGTACATATCCCGTGTGTTTCTCTGTATGTGTGTGTGTGTGTGATGCAGTGCGCGGTATCACCTTCTTTCCTTCACGAGATTTTCTTCAAATTATCTCTCCGCACACGAAATGGAATCAGGTACTACTTGTGGTGTTGATCTTACAATTCACTGTTTTTTCCTGAAGAAGCTTGGGTTTCTCTCTTTGTCCAGGGGGTTTCTGCAGGTGTGTGCGACACCCCTCGCTCTCCCTTCTCCTCATCATCTCACTTGGTGTATGTTGCGAGGTGACTGACACTGATGGCGAGAATGGGGCAAAGAAACGGGAGGTTTTCTTCCCGCTGCCTCCGTCTTCATTTTTTTTCGTTTCCCTTGATGCCTGAAAGAGCCCCTTCCTCCCTCCCCAATTAGTTTTTTCTCTTCTTTTTTTTTGCGTGTTTGTTTCATTTTATTATTCCTTCTGCACGCCACGAATGCTCTCTTTCTCTCTCACGCACACTCAAACACAGGCACAGACACACACAAATGCACCTTTTTTTTTGAAAACCTCTTCTCATATGCTTCAATGAATGTTTTCTTTCGACTCCTCTCTCGTATCATTCCAGAAGAAGCGAGAGGGCACGGGGGAGAGAGGCCGCATGTTTTTCTCTTCCGACTGTCCCATCGCCCTCCTTCACCCCTCTTCCCTCCCTATTCCTCCGCGAGCAGCTTTTAGCATCTACTTTTGCTTGGTGAACACGCAGAAACTGCCCATGGGTAAAGCATGAAAGCGGTTGGACTACTTCATCTGTGGGCTTGGATGGACCTTCCACAGAAAGGGAAGGGGGGGGGCGGAGTCTACACAAATTCCGCAGCTTGAATGCCTTTTGGTTTGTGGGGAGAGGGGGCGAGGATGAGGAGGTTATGATGCTGTTTTGTCGCTGCGTTTGCTTCAGGACGCCATCATCGAGACGGTTTCGGTTTTCGACGCTTCATTGAGTTGGACGTGGTCTACCTAGGAACTAATAAAGCACATTGCTACCCTTTCGACATGACTTGCCAAGAAGGCTGCCCGCCGATGCACTCTTAATGGGGCTGTTGCGCGTTTATCGTTATGTACGCTGCATGCTGCGTAAATGGTGCTTCCTCCTCTCTAATTCGACTGCTGCAGAAACTGTGTTCTCCCTCTCCACACGCTCACTCACTCCCACTTTCCTGTGTTTATATTCATTCGGCCATTCTACCCCTTGTCGTGCGCTTCATCCTCCTCTCTCTCGTTCTCTATCTGAACGTATCGGTGTCTTTCCCTGCCGCAATCATCACTCATGCATACACACCCGAACAGAGAGCAAGCGCCGCACACAACGTGAAGAGAAAGCGGCAGAAAGAAGAAAACTTTGTGTTGAAGAGGGCGTTTACATCACCGGTAGAAAGACTTCACAGTTCTTTATTCGGTGCAGACCGGGCATTCGCTCTTTTTAATGCTATTTGTTTAGGTGCGTCTCCATCTTGCTCATTCCAGCCCTCATCCCAATTTTTTTTTGAGATTTTTTTCATGTCAATCAAAGCCAAAACGATAGACAAAGGCAAAGCGGCCGCTTTCGATCGAGGTCTCTTTGGTGATGCCCCTACCACGGCTTCATCTTCAGCTGGAAGGCGTTCCTACTATTACGAACAACAAAGGCGCTATGTCGCGAACGATGCTTCACTGTCTGATTCTTCTTCCTCTTCGGCTTCGAGGAGCCGTAGTATCAGTCCTGCGGTGGCCTCTCGGCAGGGCCATGCAGGCGCCGGCGGCGTTTCCAGTTCGTTTCGACGTGACGGCGAGAGTGAGGAGGAGATGAGCGACGATGAGGAGGTCGTCAAACGTGCTCGAGCGGCAACGGAAGCGCTTTGGGGCCGCGCGCCACCTGCCAGAGCTGCGGCTGCTGCCCACGCCAGTGCGATGGAGCTTTCCTCAACATCGCACTCACGACTTGAAACGTACTTGAGGGCCCGAGCAGGCTCTATGCCATCCATGGTGCCCACTGAGATGAATCCTCATGACTCCACTTTGCCTCATCGGGCGAACGTCTTGCGAGGCGAGGCAGAGGGGTCCAAGACGGCAAGGCGGCCGAATCGCGCTCAGGAAGGTTCTCCCTCATCCGAAACCCCCGCAGAGCCCCACGGCGGCACTGACACCGCCTCAGCGGCCCCATCGCCGCTTGCCACCGTGGAAAAGGCACTCGATTGGGAGACCACAAACCCCGAGTTTCGGCAGCTTATGTCTCTCATCGCCAAGGATGTTCAGCAAGAGACCTGCGTGGCCGTGACACCAGACCCGGCCCAGCGCATCGGTGAAATCATCGGCACTGACAAACCGCACGCCGAGACCGCATCATCTGCGGCCACAACGGGGCTCTTTTCGGTCCGAACGTATGCTCCTCCACCACGCACCTTTGCAGCGCTGGAAGACAACGCTCTTGAACGGCTTTATGAGGACTGGTGCCATCAGCGCGATATAGAAGGTGCGGTCGAGAGAGATGAGGGAGACGTATCAACGGTCGCGGAGTCAGATGCGACCGAGGAGGTGTTCATCGCTGCAGACCATCGTGCAGCCGCCTTTTCCCTGGCAGCTGTCGCAGCGCACGACTCCATGTCTGCCTTGCGTCAGCTGGTCGGTGTTTCTTCCCGCAGATCGGATACAGCGCTCTCTGCACACCCTGTCGACGACGCGCCTTTCTCGTGGGAGGAGCTGCTGCAGAGTGAAATCACCCGACGCAACGTGCAGCTGCCTTTCGATTCTGAAGAGGCTTCGAAGAGCGGGCTGCTCAGCGACCCTGCAACGCTGGCTGAACAAGCGACAAGGCGGCTGCGGCGTTTTTTCCAATCTGTGGCATGCGTCGAGCGACTCGTGCGCGATCGGCGCTTCATGCGCAGCGTTGCTGTATTTCTCTACGAGCACCATCGTGTCTTTTTTCCGCATTACTGCGCGAAACCCTCATCTCCTGGGAACTCCACGGTGGGGAGCCCGTCAGCTGACGACCATCAAGACGGCCAAACAGATGCGTCTGCGATTGTAGAACACTCCCATGCGGAGCTCAAGGTTTATGTGGAATTTGGTGAACGCGTGTCGGAGGCGCTGCTCTCGCTTCTCACACGTTTCGTTCCCGGCTTCGATGAGGCGGAGTTCGTTGAAATGCTGTACGACACCCCCGCTGCCCACGCTGAGGAAGAAGAGACGCCATATGATGATGGAGCACAGCCGGCGTCCTCATTGTGGGGTCCCCAAAGCGTTTTGTCGTTTCCCGCTTGGCGTCTTCTGTTGGCGATGAGTGGCTTCGAGAGCTTCTTCGAGTGGATGATGGACTACATCAACGAAGAGTACCACCTCGACCGCGGCGTTGGTGAGGGTGATGCGGCCAACATTGCGGTGGCAGGCTCACGGGGCCTGCGCGCGCTGATACGCTCCACTTACAACCGGCCCAACGTCGGAGCATCAATGGGGGGTGAGGGGGGGCCGGCGGGGCGGCGAACCACGCCCCCTGACGTTGCCTTAGCAGAAAAAGTCCCAGGTCGTGCAGATTGTCAAGGGCTGCTGGACAGCAGAGACCCACTAGAGGTATCCCGCCCTTTGTCGCAGCCTCAGCAAATCTCTCAATCCCTGTCCTCTTCCCTACCGCAGCCTTTGAGTGCGTCTCCGCTTCTCAGGGGAGGGATACCAGTAGGCGAGTTCAGCTCTTCCAGCACTACTGGAAGTGGGGTACCGCTTCGCAAAGTCTTTCCCACCCCACCTTCCAGTGCGGAAGGGCTCAACCGCGGAATGGTGGGCAGCGGCGCTCCACCGTATCGCAAGCGGCCTACTACGCACCCCGGGAGGGACCTGCCCCCCATCTTACCGAGCGCAAATTCGCTGATGCCGTCCAACAGTGGGGCTGCCCTTCCGACTTTAGCTGAGACCTCGTCTAAGACAACCGAATACATGGCCTCGCCCACCCGGATACTCCAAGATGCACAGTCCGCCGTGCTACACTCTGCTCTCAACTCCGCCCACGCACCCGCACCGGCAGCGTTGTCGCCCTCGCTTTCCACCATCGCTTCAACGACTGTGGGCTCGTCTGTGGCACCCACCAGCGGTCATCGCAGTACATCGCGCGCTTCATTCAAAGCGCGAACGCAGCACAAGACCCCGCAAAGGCCCAAAGATGCGCGATGAACAACGTCGAAATCGATCCATCGAGTGAAATTAACAGCGGCCTGTCTCCTCCACACACTCTCTTTTTTCACCCGAGATGGGCGACTGCATGGGCGTTTCACAAGTGGTGAGACGGAGCTCCCTCGTCAGGTATGTACATGGAAGGATGAGGGATAGAGGATGTGAGGTGTGTTTGTGTGTATCGGAGGGCGCCTATTCCGGTACCTCGGTGCAACCCTGTTGTTGTTTCACACTCTCTTTGTTCTTCTGTTTTTCTGCTTTGCCCCCTATTTTGATTTTTGTTCTTGTGAAAAGGAAAGAAGTGTCCATTATGTGACGAAACAAAACGGGCGGGGCCAGGAAGGGGTCGGGCACGCCACACTGTTAACCCGAGGTGATGCACCTCTCAGGTAAGGCGGACAACGAGAGAGGGGAAATTCTTTCGTTGCCATTGCCCCTCCCTTGCACCGATCCCGCCGTTCGATACCTCCTAGGACTTCCTTGTCGAAAGAGATACGACGAAAGGTCGATGCCTGCGTCCCGGGGCTGCGACGATCGCGGGAGGGCCCCTTGTTCTGCACAATCTTTTCGGGTGCGCCACACGTCTTCTCCCCCGATGCGGCTCTCATGATTTGCCTTCCACGTCTTTGCTCCTCATTTTTGACTTTCGCCGATCGACTACCATCTTTTCAAAAATCCTTTGCTGCTGTTTCGGCCCCGTAACACCCTCCGACATCCACGTATGCGCTTGCCATTTCGTAGGAAAGAGCAAAAAACGGTGCAGCGAAACAATCGGTAGTGGTGGGGAGCGGTTTAAGACCAGGGGAAGTAAGAAAAAAGAGGGACCACGAGGAGTCGTAAACGCTGGGATTTCACAATTTATGAAGCGTTAGCCCTAACGTCACGTTTTTCCATCTCGGCCAACAGTGTGGGACCCACTCACTGAGATACGTGCGCGCGCATCCCTCTCTACATAAACACACACACACACACACACAATTGGGTACGTCCTCTTACGTGCCGGCTTACACTTCTGTAAAACTCAGCTGTGTGCCTCCACCGACCTGCTGGGTGTGTAAGTGATAGGGGAGGGAACAATAAAGCTCCGTTTATTTCGCTGCACCTTGTAAGGAGGGAGAGGGGGGGCGGCTTCCGTAGCCTCTTCTTGGCTCTTCATTCGACCTTTCATTTTTTTTTTGCCCTCACCGCGTAGATTGCCCGCCGGGTCGGTATCGGTGAGAGTATTGCGTACTTACCACCTTGCGCTGATTCGAAGCAGCTGAGCACCTTTTCTATCCTTTTCCTAGAGGAGCGCGGACCTGAGGAGGGGTAGGGGTAGGGAGGGAGGGGTGGGAGGCCGTCTCTTCAATGCGATTTCGAAGTCGCACGGCGCCTTTCGGAGTAGCAGGAACGGAGCGTCGATGAAGTCTGGAACTATGGCTCACCGCACGTCGTCGGTGCACACGTCTTCCTCGCACCACAGCACCATCGAGACGCGCGGCTTGCCGGAGTTTGACCGGGAATACGCGCGGCAGCTGAGCGTGGCGAAGGGGAGCCGCAACAGCGCCGTGAAAGTATCTCCGCGCACCCGGTCGCCTTGCGAATCGCCATTGGAGAACCAGTTGCTGGCACCTGCCGCAACAGCAGCCTCCCGCATTAAGGATTACGTCGTCACACATGTCTCTCCTCCTGGTTTGCGTCACAGGGGTGATGGCAACCGCACCTCAGAGCGTGGCGATAAAGACAGTACTGCTCCATCTCCGAAGGAGGAGACGCGTTCATGCACGAATCAAGCATCAGAGGGACGGTCTAGTAGTGAGGATGAAGCATTGGCGGCGACTCAGAAGCCACCAAGCCTCACCAATGCGTCCCACAGTAGCACCTCGGAAGCGATACACGACAGAACTGTCGTTTCCAGGAGAGACTCCGACGGTATAGGAAGTCTTCTGACATTTTTTATCAAGTGTGTAGTGACTGTCGGTATCATCTTCTTTGTTCTGCTCTGCTCCACAGCCTTCGTAGTATCCTCCACAGCAGATTATAATCCACTCTACTTTTCGGGGAAAGGCGCGTCATCGCTGATGAAACGGGCTAGCATGGGCGATGCCGTTGCTGGCCGCTCTTGGCCTAACCGTCTTATTCCCGAGTTTCATCAGCAAATAGCTCTCCACATCCGGCATGCGCTGTTGCAATCGTGGAGTTCAGTGGAAGCCCTTGCAGCGTCGGCCAGTACCAGCACTTGGTCCATTCTGCGCCACATTTCACTGCAGTTTAAGGGGCAGCTGCACCCATCGCGACGGCACACCTCCTCGAGCTCCTCGGATAGTAAAAAACAGTGGAGCGTCTCTACTCTTGTGAGTCGGGTGATGCACACGATGGGCTCCGCTCTTCACGTCACCACCGAGCCCATCTTCCTCGCCGGCCGCGGCTTTCAGTCGCTTGGCGTCAGACTGCATCGGTTGGTGGCTCTCGTATCGCCTCCTCTAAAGCCGCTATCCTCCCCATCGAAAAGTCGAGACGCTTCTCCTGTGGCAAGTCGAGGAGAGGAAAACCACACCGCTATCGCGGTGCACAGCGAGTCTGCAGCACTGCTGTACATTTGGCGGCCCCTTAGCTCGTTGTGGCGCGCGCTCGACGCCGTGGCCTTCAGTGAGCTGCCTCCGCGTGGGAATGGTTCCAAAGCTGCAACGCTCACAACCGCAGAAAAAACTAACTCCACCGCTGTGCCTCCCTCTACCGCGCCAACTTCCGGTCCGCGTGCCGAAGTTTCGCAGCGCTTCTCCGAGGGTGCTGAGGTACGCACAACCCACACTCGCCGACTCCCTGGGAAGCGTTGGACCATCTTATTACAGAACCACAAGCATGAACTTGAAGATTTGGTCAACGATGATCTTCGTGAAGTGCTGAACTCCAGCGATGTGGCGCACTTCGAGGTCGAGTTGCGCCCAGGGAGTCTCGTGATCGCAATAACGGTTTTTTCTCGTGGGGTATCCGAAGCAACAAAGGGCATGAAAAACGTTGAAGACGTTGCTAACGATGAGAGGGGTCTCGAGCAAATGCGGCGTTCTCGACAAGCCGCTGTTGATGCCGCGCTCCGCGACTGGCGCTTTCCGCGAACGCGAGCTTTCTACAACCGTTTCGCTGCCCCTGAGGAGAACTCCGAGGTTGAATCGGCAGCCTCGGCTGCCGTCGAGGCGTGTGAGGGGCGCCTGAAGGTGTGCCAGGAGCAACAGCAGATCATGAGAGAAGAGTTGAACCGGAAAAGCGAAGATTACTCTCGGAAAGTGAATACAACGCACCAGGCAGGCGCCGAAGCGTTGCGCACTGTATCCGCGGGGGCAGAACTTCTTCGCGGCAGCCAGGAAAAGCTTCAAGAGTGTAGTGCAGCTGCGGCGCAGTGCCGCTCCGAGGCGTCCCATTTGGAGAAGCGCGTTGAGCAACTTTTCCAAGACAATCAAAACAGTCTGTCCTCTCTGGCAGAGGAGCGGCGAAACGCTGCTGCAGCGGCAGTTGCCCATGCGAAAGCTTCCGAGCGTGAGCGCCAGAAGTGTGCGATGCAGCTGGACAAAGCTGCACAGACGTGGGATCAACGTTTGCGCGACGCGCGAAGCTCCTTGGAGGCCGATTTTGCAGTGCGTTTGTCTTCGGCGAAGGAGAGCTGCGCAGACATGCCAGAAGACTCGTGTGCTGCAGTGAGAGCCACCGCAGCGAAGGAATGCTCCGAAAAGATGAGATCCATCGCACAAGATACAGCATCTAAATGCAGTGAGCGACTGAACGAGAGAATACAGATCCTCAATAACAATACGGTTGGGGCTTTGGCACATCTTCAGGAGGTGCTCAGGTCGACACAAAGCAGTGCAAACGAGCGCGAGGAGGCCTGTGCGGCCGCCGTAAGAGAGTACCAGGCTTCGCTCGATGCAATGCGCAGACAAAGGAACGAATCCTGCGTGTCGCAGGTAGCCGCCGCTCACCAAGAATGCGAGAAGGAGCGCCGCAAGGAGGAAGAGCTCTGCGCAGGTCGTTTAAGAGCACTAAATGTCGAGTGTCACGCCGCGAGGGCTGCCGCGGTGCGAGACGTCCAGGTGGAATGCAATGAGACTGCTGATGTAATGATATCTTCTGCGCGCAGCGACGCCGCGTTGCTCGTCGTTCAGCTGCAGGGGCAGCTGAACGCATCCTTATTGGAAATACAGCGCATCTCTGCTGCGGGTGAAGCGGCGCAGCGGAAAGCACGAGTAGAGATCGAAGAAGCACAGAGACGCTGGAGCGACGCATCTGCCGCCCAACTCTCTGAAGCTGTACAGAACTGCTCTGCCACAATAATCGAAGTGCGCGAGGCGGACCGCAAAGCAGCCAAAGAAATTGTTGCCGAAAGCCAAAAGCGCGAGGAGGCCCGACTGCTTGCCCAATGCGCGTTATCGCAGCAGGCAAGTAAGGCTGATTTTTCCAAGCAGTTGGCTGCCCAGCGAGAAGAATTAGAGAGACGCGTCACAGAGGTACAGCAGGAGCGCTGCAAATATCAGCTTCGAAGCTCAGAGGAGGCATTCCGGAATCAAAACGATGCGATGCTCAAGCGACACCAAGAGGAAGTTCGCCAACTTGGAATACAGCTTACTAGTTGCGCCGCCGAGGCTCGTCATGCTGCTGTCGCCCAGCAGCAGGAGTCTCAAGCAACACATCGGTCTTTTGTTGCAGCGATAGTGCGCGACGCGGAGGAGATGTGCTTGCTATCCACACAGCAGAATCGACGTGTGTGCGCTGCGGAGCGTACAAAATTAGAGCAACGGCTGCAAAGACTCTCAGTGAATGCGAGCTTTGCGGAAGTCTTTTCCTTGCTACACGTGGTGAGTAATGCATCTGCTCGCCTCACCTGGACTTTTAAGGTACCGGTGACACGAAAGCCGATCGGTGACGATGCAAAGGCGGTCGCCACGGGAAGCAACCGCGCTGCCCGCCTTGTCTCCGCTCTTCGTGCGATTGCTGTGCTCCTAGGGCTACTGCTCGCTAGCTACACGCTATTGTGCCGTCGGCAAGACCAGCGTCTTTACCAAGACACCGTCGATCGGCTGAATGCGGTGACTGCTGCCGATACTTCCTCGACAGCGCCATTGCGCTCGCAAAGGGATCTGGCTTCGCAGGGCGTCTCACCTGCCTCCTTTGGCGGAAAGGCTTTCGTAGACTGGTCCATGGTCAGGGAGTGCATGAGTAACACCGCAGATATTCTTCTTAGGTGGCACTACCTGTGCTGCGCCACCCTATTGGATCAGGAAGCGAACGGTAAGCTGCCACTCAGTTCTCATGCCCTTACTGTAATGCAGAAGGACATTCCCTCCTTGCCTGATTTTGTACGACACAAGCCTCTTGCTCTCTTGGCTGCCGGTGGCTCTTCCATTTCTTGCGCGGTGCCTACTTCTGCTCCGCAGTCTGATGCATCAGATAGCCGACTAATGGCGCAGCTATATAAGTCCTTTGTAGAGGGGTACTACGGAATGCTCGAGATGTACCACGTCGATTTGTTGAATGCCATCACGAATCGAGAAGTGGCGGAGCAGCAACTTGAGGGGGCAGAATTGGTGGTGATGCGCCAGGCGGCGGTGCTGCAGAGACAGTCGGCGGCTGTCGCGCAGTTGAAGCAGGCATTGTCGAAGGAAGGTGAAGCGGCAGCGTCTTGCGGCTCAAAGGCGAAAGCAACGGAGGAAAAACTTGAGAAGGCAGAACGGCGGGCTGAGGCGCAGGAGGAGATGATCGCTCTTCTCGAAGAGCAGCTTAAGGTGAGCAGACAGGAACTGGACAATGTAAGAGGTGCTGTACAAACGCCAGCGCCTACGCCGCGGTCCGCTATTACAGTAGGGGGGATGTCGGGAGCCAACCGTTGGAGCACAAGACCGACGCGCTCGTTGCAGGAGCTTGCGGAGGGTCGCGGCGACTCCAACAGCGCTTCTGAGTTTTCTGTTGTAGCGGAAGGGCTCACCGCCCCGAGTGATCCGAGTACGCCAGCTGCAGAAGGTTTTCACGGAAACTCAAGCCTGCCCTACAGCACAAAGAAGTCCACCATGGTGCGCAACTCCGACACGACGCGCCGCTACCATCAGCTGCAATGGGATGACGACAGTGGGCTACTTTGAGGAGCATCGTTTTTGCCATTCTTTCCCCTTTTGAATTTATCTGCAGCGCTTGTCGATGAAGACGGATGTGTTGGGGATTTTGTAGTCTCACTAGATGGTCAAGCGACACGCCGATGACTGTAGTGCGTGAGGCTTTGCCCACGCGCCAAAGAAGACGAGGTCTCTCGCTGCTTTTTTTTTGCGTTCGGCTGCTTCTCCTATTCTTTCCTCCGTTTCACTTTCCTGAAGGTCGGGTGAGGGGATTTTTGGCCGCCGTGCATTGATGTAGTCTGCGAGGGGAGACATTGCAAAGAGAAGCAGCATTTCTCCGTCTCCCCGGGTCCCCTCCCCCCCTTTGCAGGTTTGATTTTTGGAACTCGACGAAAAGGTAAACGGTAAAGGAGAGTAACGCTTTATCCACCGACTTCTCTGCTCCTCCCTACCATACACGCCTATGTGTGCCCCCCCCCCTCCCCACCACGCGCTCACGACTGCATGGCCGCAGAGGTCACGTCTCCTCCCCCCTCCTTCCCCCTCGTTCTCGTACGAAGCACCGTCACGGTGGCGGTGGTGACGCAAGAGGAAGGGAGGTAGGGAAGGGGAGAGGAGACCGACACAGCCAGGCTGCTTCAGCGTAGCTCTGAAAAGTGGCATCTCTTCAACGTCATGGAAAATGTACGTCCCACCGCGGGTGATTTTGAGCACAGCGTTTCTGCTTTTTTCTAGACCTCTAGGGAGGGGTGGTCGAGCAGAGAAGGCGAGAAGAGGTTGCGGGAGGGGGGAGGAGGGAACCCCGCGTGGGTCTTTCATTAGATGTGAATCAACACAGGCTTTTACGCTTCTTCGATAGGGACGCGGAGTTTAAACCTGACCGTAGAAGCTGACTACCCCACCGGAGCATTTGGCTAGGTGCTCTTTTTTTCAATTCTCTGAAGCTCATTTATTTCGGAGTCAGCGCTTCGCAGCTCCTGATGGGCGCGCACATCTGGGGAAACGAAGACACCCGCTGCAGCAGGCTAGAGGGTGAGATCTTCTAGGTCTCCTGTGCAAGGTAGACCTTGCCCAGTGCGGACAACAAGGTGGTGAGATGATGCTGTCTCTCCCCCTTTTTTTTTGAGGGTGCTACATGCGTGAGATGCGGTGCCTCACACGGGGATGCTCCTCGATGTGCTCCTTGATGATACACCGGTATGCATTCTTTGAGAGTTTACGTTGAGAATGGAGGGATGGAAAAGGTGAAAGAATGATTCGATGAGGGGGATGAGGGCGGCAAGACCCACCGTTACCTTTCTGACCGGTATCGAACTCTTCGCTCGTCTCCTCTCCGCCCTCTTCTCTTCCCTTTCTCTTCGAGCATTATCCTCCGATGATATTCATCCAATTGAATACTAATACGGTGATCTTTTTTAGATCTTTTCCTCCTACCCACCCCATAGTTGCCCACCACGACAGGGATCCATGGATTTCAAAAATCCCGAATTTCGGATTTGCCACCTCGTGCGTAATACTATCTTCAGGGAAAAGGACAAATACCAGGCATGGTTACCGCCAAGTCAACCCCAGCGGGCTGGACGCTGGGGTTGTAGAAGCAAGTCAGGCCGCCGAACGGCCTGGGGTATGAGAGCGGCGGGGAGGTAAGAAGTACCACCGTGAGTATTGAGTACGGATACATGATTAGGTCATGCAGACCTCTCAAATCTACCTTGCTACCTTGATTTCTTTTATTCTCGAGTCCACGTTGTACAATCCGCTTTTGAAACTACGCAATGCTGCGGGTAACCCTCCAGAGGCTGCTTTTTTTTATGGAATCATGTGGTGAAGCCACAAGCGGCGCGCCCACACCAGGATGGAGATGCTGTCTGGTGGCAGTATGTACTTACATGATCAACCCAGCAAAGTAGACTCTTTCTATCTGTACTACCTCAGCAGCCGCAAAGCGAAATATCAGCAAGAGGATAGCGCGAGGTTTTCGGTGCAACGCGCTCCACGCATTTGCGACTTTCTGCGTAAAGCGTTGGGATTGTTTCCCCTCCCCCCAACTTAGCTCCCCTTTCGCACCCCTCGTGAATGGCTCCCCACTCCATTAATCAGCGCCTCTTTTTTTTCTACTCGTTTCGTGTGTGTGTGTCCGCGGAGATGATCTGCCTTCGCAACTGGATGGCAGGCTGTGCGCTTCTATGAAATAAGAGGAGCACATTATTATATTGCGTTTCTCTTTCCCACTTCTTCCTTGTACTTCCTTCCTCTCGCCCTCAAATTTCGTTCTTGTCACGACTACCCCCAGTTTTTGCAGAAGGATCGAAAGGAGAGGCTTTCTGTTTCTGACCCTCGGTGCCTCAGCAAAAAGAAACCGGCTCACTGGAAGGAAAAAAGTGCAGTGGGTAGGGATTCTAGCAGCACATTTTCCCTCCCCCACCGCAAAGCCGCTTTTCCTTCTCTACTGCGCCTTCACAGTTCGAATTTCACTCATTTTTGAAAAATATATCGTTGGCTGCGTGCCTTCGTTCGCATTGGTATTCGCGCCTCTGCAACGGCGCCGCAGGACTCCGCTGGTGCGTCCCAAACATGTCCCTCTACATCGTCGCCACACCGCCGAACGAGGGCCAGCTGAAGGAAAGTCTGATCGCAGCTCACAAATGCCGGCCCCTTCTGGCTACGGGTTGGGTGAGCCCTCCGTCGGTGCTCATCACGAGCACTGAAGGGGATGTCCTCTCATGTATCAAAGAACCCGCCGGGTCAACAGGGCGAACACAGCAGCCCACGTCGCTCTCTTGGCACCCCACCGAGGCCCTCCTTGTGATTGGTTGGAGCAGCGGCAAAATCACTTTTTGGGTGATGCCCTCCGCCAAAAGTCTGGCGCTAGATGATGATGCCGCTTTTGGAGGCATCAACAACGCTGTGCAGCTCGCCTTGGCGCATGCGGCGACACAGATCGACGCCGAGGGTGCCACGCGCGAGCATGGTGCGAGCGCAGTGCTGGCGGTAGAATGGTCGACGCGAGGCCTTTACCTGGCGTCTGCTTCGCAGCAGCGCAACGTGGTAGTGTGGACGCTAGAGCAAAACGCAAGCGAGACGGGCGTGTTGTTCGCGCTGAAGCCACTCTGGTCGATTCAAACCCGTGACCCGGTGGTGCGTATTCTGCACGTTCCAGGTGGTGGTGGGTACAAATTCTTGGCGGGGAACGTGGGCAGCAACGCTGGGACGGGAGCTAACACTGGCGGCGATGATGACATCAGTTTTCTCCTCGCAGATGGAAGTTCGGTGATTTCTGCCGTCAACGAGGAGCAGCAGCTCATCTCGTGCGTCTCGCTGACCGAAAATATCGTCTCCGTACTCTACGACCCTGCGAGCCGCTGCCTGGTAACTCTGAGCACCAGCTGCCTTGCCGAAGTGTTTCGTATCGGTGAGGATCTCAAGGGCAGCTCCATGCTACGTCGTAAGCTTTCTACCTCGTCTAGCGTTGCCGCAGCGTCGGCTGCAACCGGCGAGCGCATTGCGATGTCTATGATATGGACTTCGCTTGGTGTGGTGGCATTTGCTGGTGGCGACGATCGCCTGCGCCTTCTGGACCTATCGACCGAGTCGATGGATGTGCTACCGCTGCCGCAGGCTGGTTTGCGCATCACGTGCTTGGCGACGAATGCCTCCAAGGGCATCATGGCAGCAGGCACTGTAGAAGGGGCTCTGGTTGTATTTCGCCGAAGCGCTGGCGCCACCTCAGCAGTCCGGCCCGCCGTGCAGACGTCAAAAGAGGACCTCCCCCCTTCCTCCCCGTTCACGCTGGGAGATGAGGCTGGCGTGGCAAACCAGTGGGAGGCTTTGGCAGTGCATCAGGTTGGCAAGTATGTTCACCGGATCGTCTTTACGGCTCTAGGGGATGTGGCACTGTGCCGTGGCGGGATGGAGCTTCAGGTTCTGCACGAAACCATTCGCAAACGCTCCTGGGATGGTGTGGCAGCTGCGACGCAGATTTCGGCAGATATGGTGGTCATCGAAAGCGTCACGGGATGCCAGTGCCTGCTTCGGAGCAAGGGCACCGTGCGCGGGTTATCTATCGCGTTTCCGAGCATCGCTCTGTGGAGCGGAACGCAGATTGACCTCTACGCCATCAACGAGGCAACATCAGAATTTACGCTCTTGAACTCGGTTCAAGCATCGAGTCCTGCCTTTGCGATTCACCGTGACGGTCTAATCTACGTCAAAGGTAGCCGTGTGATCTTTGAGACGATGCAGTTGGCACCCATCGCGCAGATGACCTTCACCGAGGCGGAGGGGGTTCCCGTGATAATGGATATCATGAATGATTATCTCGTGATCGTATTCTCGAAGAATTATTTGTGGCTGGTGCGTGTTTCCTCTCGAGACTTGCGCCGGGTGGGGGCTTCTCGTCCGCTAATGTTTCCCAGCGACGGTCCCTCGCTTTGTGAAACGGCCAACCCCGCCGCTGCTGCTCAAGAGACGGCGCCATCCTTAACGGACAACAAAACCGTGCCGAGCGGCGAGGTTGCCGTGGTAACGGCGCGAGTGAATGCGCAGGGCCGACGGGTGGCGATGATGACCTGCCTGGGTCCTCTTCGGACGCCGGACACTCGTGTGTGGGTATACGACTCTGACACCGATAAGATGTCTTCTTTTGACTTCGGGAAGCGTAACGAGATGCCCAATTCAGTCTACTGGAATACACCAGAGCCTAACACCAACACCATCGGCGAGTTCGAATACCTCCTCCTTGCTTGCGAGACGCATCAGATGTACTTGGATGCAAAGAAGACACCCTCGGAAACGGCATCGACGACTCCGCAGGCGGGAGAGGGCGAGGGGCGTGCGGAAGGTTCCGAACGTCCCGCGGGTCTGGAGAATCTTCCGGAAGCGTTGCCCGATATGGAGAACTTTGCAGAGAAGAAGTCCGAGAATGAGGAGGTCCGCCGTGGATCGCTTGGTGCCACTGATTACGTGGACCAGCGAGCACACAACATCGTCACTCTGTTCGCCACACATAACGGGTTGGTGGTGCAAAACGTTGCCTCGATGCGGCGCTACCAAATTTGCCTAGTGGGCCTGACAATTCCCGATTTTCTTCTCGCATCTGTCAAGATCAACGGTAACCCCGCCAGCGCGGAGGATTACGTCATCGAGCAGAAGCGACTGCGCGACTTCGAGGGTCTCAAGTCCGAAAAGGATGTGGCTGTGCGTGAGGCATTGATGAAGTTCAGCTACTTCTCGACCATCGGCAATATGGACGAGGCATACCGATGCGTGAAGAGCATCAAAAATCCAGCAGCCTGGCAGGGACTGGCGCGCTTGTGCGTGACGAGCGGCCGGCTGGACGTGGCGGCAGTGTGCCTTGCCACTATGGAGGACTGCGTGGCTGCGCGTGCGCTACGGGAGGCGAAGGAGGACTACCCCGATGACCAGGGGGTGCAGTTGGCCGTTCTGGCGCTGGGGCTTGGGATGCAAGAGGAATGCGAGGAGCTACTTCTCAAATCCAAACGATACGAGCTGCTTACCGATGTTTACATGGCTTGCGGCAAGTTCGAGCACGCGCAGCGCCACTCTGAGCGCTTTGATCGCGTGCGCATCCGCCCCGTCGCGTACAAATACGCGCAGTTCATGGAGAGTTTGCAGAACATGGATGCAGCTATCATGTGGTACTACAACGCCAAATGTGCCGGTACCGATGTTCCTCGTATCTTTTTCCAATCGAATCGTATGCATGAGCTGCGTCAGCTCATGATGCCGGAGAGTCAGTCGCAATCGCCTTCCACTAGCGCTGGCGCGCCTTCAGACCAGCCTCCTCTCGAAGAGCGTCAGCCTGCCTTTAGTGCCATTTTTCCGCACAACCGTGAGTTGCTTCTGTGGTGGGCTCAACACAACGAACGGCGCCGTAACGTGCAGGAGGCACTTCGGTTTTACTACGCGGGTGAAGATGTTTACAACATCGTGCGCATTTTGTGCTCTCTCAGTCCCCCTAAGACGGACAACGCTCTGCAGCTCATCGCGAAGGAAGTGGACAAGGCAAAGACCCGCTTCCTCCAACAGCAGGCCTTCGCCGCTACAGCGCCAGGACACAGAAAGGATGAAGACCAAGGGGAGCCAGATCCCGTCGGTGCTGCTTACTTTGTGGGACAGCTGTACGAGCAACAGGGCGATACGCAGCGGGCACTGCAGTACTTCCAGACCGCGGGAGCCTATCGCAGCGCCGTCCGCGTCGCGTGGAAAGCTGAGCAGCTCGAGGTGGTGGTGAATCTCGCCATAAAAAGCACGGATGAACGGTTGATGCTAGATACCGCCATGCGCCTCGAAAAGCAGGAAACGTTCGACAAGGCTGTTCGGCTGTATCGCCAAGTCGGTGCGGTGCAGTGTGCCCTGGACGCATGTGTGAGCGGCGGCCTGTACGAAACACTTCACGAGATCAGTGCGAATCTCGCTAGTGGTTCGACCGACCCAGCCATCTTCCTCGGTATGGCAGAGCACTTCAAAAGCAAAGGCGTCTACCAAAAAGCGGTGGAGATGCTCGTTTTCGCAAAGCACTTTGACGAGGCGAGGCAGCTTTGTGAATCCCACAACGTCACTCTCACGGAAGAGATGGCTGAGTCCATGACGAGCGACGTGGGTGGCATGACGCTAGAAGAACGGCAGGCAGTGCTGCGGAAGGTGGCGCACATCGCCAAGGATCAAGGAAATTGGTCCTTGGCGTGCAAGAAGTATACCCAGGCAGGTGACCGTGTCAAGGCGATGAAAATGCTCATGCGCGGCGGTGAGACGGAGAAGGTCATTTTCTTCGCCAATCACTCACGGAACGCGGAGATTTACGTTATTGCCGCCAACTACTTGCAGTCGCAGAACTATAGCTCTGATACCAATATCTACAAAAGTATCATCCTCTTCTACACAAAGGCGAAAGCGTTCACTAATCTGCTGATGTTTTATGAGTCGTCTGCGCAGCTGCAGATTGACGAAAATCGAAATTACCCCGAGGCGTTGCGTATGTTGGAGGAATGCGTGAGTATGGCAGAGCACGTTCCTGCCAGCAAGGGTAATATCGATCGTGAAAAGCTGGAGCAGGTGAAACGCCGTGTCGAAGTCCTCAAGGGGTTGGTGAACGCGCAGAAGTTGGTGGACTCTATGGCGGAAGCGGGTCAGGGGGCTCCAGCCGAAAAAGCGAAGTCCGACAGCGTCATCGCCGCCTGCTCAGATCTCATCAAACGCAGCCGCTCAAACAGCCCAGATTACCAATTAATCCAAGAAACGCTACGCATCGGCGACGTTTTTGCGCTTATGGTGCGCTTCTACTTTGAGAAGCTTGGCGAGTCGAGCAACGCGCTGAAGGTTCTGGAAAGCATGACGAAGCATGGGGCGGACCCGCAGCTCTACCTCGAGATGCCTTACATAGAAAAGGTTTGCCACGCAACTGGCAAACCGGTCTCCAGTGTCTTGCCCAGTGCGAGTGGGGCGGGTTTGGATCAACGCAGAGCGACCTCGGACTTTGACGCTGCGATGTGAAAGACAGGGGTGGACAAGAACTCTTCAGCTGTGTGACGCCAGATGGCCGTGTTTTTTCTGTCTTGTTCCGGCTGCTGCTCTGGAGTTGTGCACATTTTCTTCTAAGCGAGTTTGCGGAAGATGGGCAAGAAGAGGTTCGACGGCACGAACCTCGTTCGTAGGGTAGGATGCATCGAACAGAATTCGCCCTCTGCGTCATCAGCCGTTAAAACTTGTGACTGTGCAGCGGAGGTTTGGCCGTACCTAGATGTGCCGGAATGCGGACACATGTGAGTTCGTCCAGGATGCCGTGCTTGGATGACAGCGTGTCTTTTGATCTTGCACTTTTTTTTGGATTTTCCTCTCTAGTGTTCTGGTGCAAGCGTAAGTTTCGGCAGCGCACAGGGGGGGGGAGAGAGGGAAGTAGATGCAGAGAGAATTCTTTTTTTTATGGGGTTGAGTGAGGGGGATAGGTGAGGTGGGGGGGGGAGGGAAGAAGGAAGCTTAACGGAATTGAATTGTACAAGAGTGGAGCCACACATGGGTGGTGTCTGTACGACTGATCCTAGCCTTTTTCCCTGCCCCCATCACCGTCGTTTTCGTTTTCTCATGGTTGACCTTCTTAAACTCAAAAAAAGGTATATGTGTTTTTTTTTGTATGTATAGACGATGAGTGACATCATTTCCAGCAATTGTACATGATGAATGTCGGTTGCTGCTGTAATTTTTAGCATCCTTACCCTATGTGGTTCTCCCTTTTCCCCTTCCCTTCGACTCTGATGGGTCTAACTCGTCACCTGGGATAGAGGTACAGAGGAAGAGCGAAGAGGAAATGAATGCGATCGCTGACCCGATCTGCTCCCCTCTAGCGTTGCGGAATAGCTGGGCTGCCGGTGCCGATACCGTGTGCGTAGGAAAAATGCTCGTCGGTGCTATCGTGTGCATGCTGTGTGTGGTATGAGGGGAACGAGTCTGCGAAGGCCCTCCCGTTTCCTGTATCCGTGCAGTACTGCGCTGGGGTGGAGAGCAAAAAGTTCGGAGGGGGAAACGAAACAGAACAGGTGCCACCCACCTCCAACCCCCCCCTCTTTTTCTCCTTTCCTCGGTATTGGGGAGAAAGCGGAGGACTTGAAATACTGCTGCGCTCCCCCGCGATTACTTCACACCCTGCGCTCACACGGGCACACGTCGGCTCCTTGTGAAATTCTTTCATCCCCATTTTCGTCGTCGCCCCTCTTTTTTTTCTCTCTCTTCATTCCTTATGCACACAAACGCTCACATGCGCACACACAACTTCTGCTCGCGTATGCGCGTGATGGTGTTGACATAACTTCTGCGAAGCGTGCGGCTCCCCTCCTTTGGGTTTCTTCTCCAACTTTTTTTTTGTGTGTTCATATGTGCGTCTGGGGAGAAGAAGTGTTCTGATACCTGGGCCTCTCCGTGGGTTTTTTTTCTTTCGACGCCATAGATCTGAGTCCTCCAGCTCTCGTGTGCTGCCAAAATAGCCACTCCCTCAGTACACACATCCTCCGTAGCGTACCCAATGGACACCTCTTCACCGACAGGAAACCGCGGTGGAAGCGCTCCATTTTCCCAAGCGTCACCGTTGAAGCCTTCCCAGGAGCACGAAGCGCAAAGTGTAGTATCCCACGGGCTTTCCTCCTCGACTCATGACACCGCAAAACCTCAACCAGCGTCACGTGCGGCGAAGGTGACGCAGCCAAGGGCTGCCGCCTCTACGAGAAATGCCGTCTGGGCTTCGGTGATTCCCACCGTTGCCGCATTCGAGGATCATAAGCAGATGTACCCTTTCCGTGGAGCGGCGCCGCGGCAGAGAAACCGCGTGGTTCATCCGCAAGGGTTCCGCATATTGAACAACGCCAGCGTATGGGAACGCAACATGCGGGGCTACTTCCGCCTTCCGCAGCCGCCGAGTAAGTCAACACGTAACGAGCAGAAACGCCTTCAACGTACGCTACAACGCATAGAAAAACAGGAGGAGCTTCGGAAGACCTTGGTGACCGGCAACGAGGACGGGGCGGTGCTTGACGGGTTCCTTCTTCTTAGTTCATGTGAGGCAGAGGAGCCGGAGGATGTAAAGGAGGTAACGTTACAATCTTCACAGCTCACGGACAGCGTAGCGGAGGATTTGCTGTACTTCACGAACCTCACTTCACTGGACCTGAGTGACAACCGCCTGTGCCTGGGTGATGTGCTGGCCTTCCCTCGCCTGGAGGTGGTGCACCTTGTATGTAACGGAATTTCCTCCCTCGCGGATGTACCGCAGTCGAACAGCACCTCCCTTCCCACAGTGATGGCGCTTGACCTCGCCTATAACCGGATCCCTTCTCATCACGTAACGCACTTGCATTTTTTCTCCTCGCTGCAACAGCTAGATCTCAGTCATAACGCTTTACGCGCGTTACCGATGGATCTCTCGTGCTTTGTTCACCTGACACACTTCGCCCTGGAGGATAATCTCCTTGCCTCACCGGATGTATTTTACGCACTCGGCACGCTGCCCGCGCTGCTGGAAGTGAATCTGTCGGGGAATCGCCTCTCTCGTGTGCCGCCCTTAGATACACTCACTGCCTCAGACAACACCGCGGGCGCCACCGCATGCGACTTCTTTCCCACCTTGCAGGTTGTGACTTTGACAGCTAACCGCTTTGAACACATCGACGCGCTGATCCCGCTGGCGGCGCTTCACCATCACCTTCGTCGCGTCGCCGTTGGTGAGAACCCGCTGTCGGATCGTTACGCACACCGCGTGGCAGAGCTTCAGGACGCCTTCGATGAGGCCGTGGCGAACGCATATTATGCGATGTTCGCGGGTCTTGCCGCTAGTGAGATTCCCACGGGTGCATCTCAGGAACTGCAAGGGACGTGGCACAATCACAGCTGGGTACGCTACGTTCCCCCACCTCACACGGGCCCAGATGGTGATGATGACGGCGCGGAGACGTCCAGATCGGTAGAGGCAGCTGATTCCCTCCCGCTTGAAGCGTCGGCACCTTTGCCATGTCCACCGCCGCTGCCTTGCCCTGAAGCGACACCGCCAGCTCACTGTGGTGGTCCCGGCGAGTCGTTAGAAGCACCCAATGCGGATATGCTATTGACGGCCGAAGCGTACGTTGCCAAATATCGTATCTACGTCCAGAACGTGCCGCGATCAGCGCCAGCCTTGCCGAAGCAGTCGACGCGCTACTTTTACTCTACAGCCTTCCGCGAGACGCCGCAGGGGGTAGAGGACGTGGTGCCGCTCGTCACGTTGCCACCGTACAATGAGTTTATGGATGTGTATCGCATACTGGGCCGCCACCGTCCTGGCCCGCGACAGAAGCACGGTGGCCTCTCCAAGGGGCGGTCTGCACCACCACTCGCAACTCCCTTTAGCACGAGCGCATTCCCCACGGATACCGACCATGAGCTCCCGCCACAAAGCGGTCAAGAGAAGGACGAGGACGAGGACGAGGAGTGGGAGACAGATGCGGCAGATGTACCAGAAGAAGAGGGATTCTTTATTACCGGAATCGACGGCGGATCGGCGGCTTCAAAGGCAAAGGAGAGGACGGCAAGAAACCGGACAGCAGCGACGCCGCCGCTGCCGCCGCCGCCGCCGCCAACAGCCTCACTGAAGGACGACGGGCCGAGATCTACGTGCTGCCTTCCAGCAGTTGCTTCTTCGACGATCATTCCACGCCCCCGCATACCTCGCTCTCTCGTATCACCGGCAACGACAAACGTGCATGCTGCTGTTTCGGAGCTTCGTGCGATGCTGCGCAAGCCTTTGCCTGCATTGCCGTATGATATCGCACGCTCCAAATAACGCGGACGAACCGAGGGCGATACAGACCTTGATAAGTTGTCAACGTTTTCTATCGCTGTCTTCTGCTACAGAATTCAAAGGCACGCCCCTTCCCTTCCTTCCCCCCTCCCCAAGCACACCAATTCTTTTTATTAATAAAGGGCAGCGGAGAAAAAGAAAAGCCGTGGCCTGGTGTTGCCCCCCTTCCTAATGGCGTGAATGCGTTTACTAGAACGGTGGTGGTGGTGGGTGAACGAAAGACCGGCGGGGGATAGGAGAGGAAGGAGAAATGGGGTTGGGGAGGGTCGAAACAAAAAAGAGTCAACGGAGCGTACAGCCAGATGTAAATCTATCTCACATCCCTCCTTTATTATCATTATTTTATACTGTTCATGGTAGGTGGTGACCCTCTCGAACCCATCGAAGCAACGGGCTTTTCTGGCGTCTCTCCTTCCTTCCCTGTACACCGTCTTTTTTTTTCTGTCACCTGCTCCTCTCAACATGTGGAACGAGGCTAGAAGTATATGTATGGGATTGTCAACTCCCCCTTTTTTTACTCAAGCTGGTGGTGCCTGCTGTGCTCGACTAGAAAAGAGTGCAAAAAACAACAACATTAAAATGCACGGAGCTCTCAGGGAGGAGGAGGTGCCTGTGCACTGAGAAATGGGCGAAGACGTCTATCACCTTCACGTTTCTCTTCTCGGATGCAAATCGTTGCCCGTCGCAAATGGAACAGAAGATATTTTCCTCGACAGCGGACACTTACACACGCGCCGACGTTTTGGTTTCGCGCAGTGACATTATCTCCCTTGCGTCTCACCGATTTCCCCTTTGCGTCGCATCTCCGTTCATGCCCGACAGCGGTGGTTTTGTTGTTGTCTGAGGTGAGTTTCGGAATGGAAGGAGGGCTCGCCTTGTGCGCCATCCAAACCATCACGACGCTCTTGCGTTCTTCGATCCTTCATGCGGTTCTTATTTTATCCTTTCCATGGACTTTTTCTGATTATGCAGTGATGCTCCGTTGTACCTTCTGCCTCTTTACGTATCGACTTCTTCTCGTTTTCACCTTCAAGCCGAAACTCATGCCAGCCCATACTGTAAGCTCCCGCACAGACACCCTTTCTTCCTCCCCTTCTCTTTCCCTTCTCTCATCTTTACCCCCCCCCCCCCTCCACACACACACACCAAGAAGATAAAAGGCAGCCTAGCCACAGGAAGGGGCGGATGACAAACAACGCAAAACGCCACAACAACTTGCGTCAAAAGCTCCTTTTTTTCTTGTAGATGAGCCCTTCATGAGGCTCTCTCCCCGTGATGTCAACACCCTGGGGATCCCCAGCAAATCTTCTTCTGCTCCCTTCTCGCAGGTCGACGTGAATGCGCTGTGCGCGTCGAGTGAGGCATGGCCGCCGCTCTTACCCAGCTTTGTCGAAGACACGGCGGCAGCCCTGAATATTTTTGTGCAAGGTTTTATCTGCAAGCGTATCGAGTACCGCTGCGGTCAGTTATCTTCAGATGACTACGCGAAAACGTTCCTTTCGCAGTGGATCCGGGTGGCAGAGCACCGAACGGAGCTCATCGAGTCCTTCTTTGCCCAACAAGGTAGCAGAATAGGCGAAGGTGCCTTTCAGCGTATTTTTGGTGCTTTCGAAAAGTTGCAGAGTGCGTTACGTGACGCGTGGCAAGAGGTCGACAGTAGCAGCGGGAGGCAGCACGATAAAAAGATATCCTTCGCTCGGCCAGTGGCGCATCGACTGATACGCCGCTCCCGCGACCGCTTCTCTCTTCGCAGTATCGCAGATGTCGATGACGGCATCGAGCTCGAGCGTCTTTCTGGTTCGCCGCGTACCAGCGCCACAGTGGGTTTGTGGCTCGATTCGCCCCCACCAGTCAGCGGAGGCTTCTCTCCCTTGCCGTGTGCCAACGAAGGTCTGAGAGGAATGGCACTCACCGGCCGTGAAGAGGCCCGCGACTCAGAATCGTCGAATCTTCCAGTGGAGGAGAGTGTGGAGGGGGACCGTTTCACGGGACGCGCCAGCGGTGTATATTATGGCGATCTCTTCCACTCGGCGCGGAGGTCTTTGCTTAGTGGCAATGATGTCGTTCGCTCTCCCACAACATCGCCCTTGGCTGACGAGGGAGGCAGAGGGTCAGAGCAGACAGTTGATATTCGTCACTTGCAGCAAAGGAAAGCGGATGAGGGGAAAGGGGGAGCGGAGCAGACTTTAGAAAACCGACTGACGGCTTTACAGGGCCCCTTTCGGGACAGCTGGAGGTGGCGGCGGTTCTGGATTCGTTTCTTTTACTACTTCTTCGCCCCTCTAGTGGTGTTGCTGGGACTTCTTGCATACCATTGGCAGGGTTTGATGGCGCTACTATGGGAGGGGCATCCCCTTCACGTTTTTTAGATCATATACATGCACACACACATATATATATATATATATATATAAGTGAGGATTTGCCTTTTTGACATGATGCTTTTTTCCTTTTTGAATGCTAGATACGGCTATCAGCTAGAACGCGTGCGTAGCTTCTTTACTAGTATGGTAGAGAGCCATAAACACACACACACACATACGTCAAGGGATGAACGCGCACCGTGCCCTTGCAGAATGCGTCAACGCACCTCGATAATGGGCTAGGTGCCACCCAAATTGTTGCGCTTGAGTGGTTTGCTGGGATCTGGCCTGATCTATCGGCGTATCCAGGCGCCTGTGTGAGTTTGTGCTCCCATCGAAGTTCTTGACTATCATCAACGACCTTTTTCTGGCACCCCCCCCTCTCCACATTCCTTCCCTCTCTCTTTTTCGACCTTTTCTTCGCCAGATCTCCATCAGCGTTTGGGATGTGCCTGCCTCTGGTGCCGTAACGCTTTAATGGCGTAGCTTTATGGGAATCAAGCGCGTGTGTATGCTTGTGTGTGTGTGTGTGTGGTTCCAAGAGAATAAACAGTGGCTTGCGCAGCTACGAAAAAAATATTCTTGTACCACTCCTTCTCGCTCCCCTCTTCTTCTTCCCCTCGCTCTCCTCCACTTCTTCCCGCCTTCGTTTCTTTTCTACCCCTTTGTTTTCCATTACTGATGTGCCATGGCGAAAGCCATTTTCCCTTCACTACCCCCCCTCCTTCCCCCAATTCCTGGCGCTGGACCACAGGACTGCTGCTCAAGGGTCGTGAAGGGTGCCACTATCAGTTCAGAAAGTCACTGGCCTAACAAACAACGCTCTGTGCACAAATTCACTCACATAGGGCCGCTATTAACGGTGGAGACAAGACTAAGGGGAAGGATACGTGCGCGAGTATCGGCACCCCCAGCCGTGACGCGGCGAAGGCTCCTGCTTTCAACTTGGGTCCAACTTGAGGGACGTGTCGTGCGGAGTATTCCACCGTGACCCCTTTCCCTCCTCCCCGACCTTCCACCAGCTCCTTTTACAGGCTGCCACCACTTTCGAAGAAGGGGTAGGAAAGCGTACCCCCATCCCACGCCCTCGGCGTTGTCGGCTTTCGTTTCCTTCAAGACTTCTGATTGCTCCACCGCGTTAAGGTCAGTCCTCTCCTTGTAAAGACACTCCCTGCAGAGGCACTGAGTGGAGAGGAGGGGGAAGGGGGGAGACAGCAGAAGTTGGGAGCTTCTGAGGTAGTTCTGTTCGAAATGTCCTCCAAGTCTGCCCCTGTGGCAGCAGGGCGGCCATGCAAAGACTTTCGGATGATCGTACACGGTGTGGTCGAGGGTGCGGAGTGCGTTGAGGCGGCATCCTTATTTGCGCGCACGCAGCTTTTCTTCGGTCCTGACTGGGCTTTTCTCGAGGGTAACGACACCTACGGCGATGACGCAGACGCCGAGAACGAGGACAATCTCGTCGTTCCAACGTACAGCAACAACGCCGAGGTGGTGACGCAACTTTCCGACTGCGCGAAAAGCCCCATCCCCTATTTCAGTTTCACAACCCCGTTTGAGTTTGCGCTGACGAGCACAAATCCGTTCGGCTGGCCGCAGCTCGTCATCACCTTGCATACCGTAAATAGCGCAGGTGGGCAAGGGGAAATGGGGATGGGTGGAAAGGACACCCAACTCTTGGGTAGCGGTGAGTCGATCATCGGCTATGGTCGATGCTTCATTCCGATGAAGAGCGGCTACCATGCAAAACGTGTTCCCATGATGCAGCTGGAGAGTGCCACCTCGAAAGATCATCTCATCAGCCTTCTGACGCGAGAGCGGCCGGTGCTGCGGGATTTATCGTTTCTCTGCGCTGGCGATGATCAGGTGATGCTTCGAACCCGCCCACTGGATGGGTACGTTAAGCTCACATTTTCCGTCCTCATCAACGGCATGGAATCGTGTGGATTCGATCGATGAAGGACGCTCTCAGCACGATGGCTCCTCGATTTCTCGAGGAAATGAAGGAAAAAGGGGGGATACGGGGACGAACAGAAGGGAAAAAGTGACCAGCATGCAGAACTTTTTTGGTGTGCTGTTGTTCTTCTCTTCTTTCTACATCCTTACCACGCACAGAGAACGTCGGATCCATACGTGCAATGTTTTCTGCTACGGAGTGTCGACAGCCCTCACCTGTCGCGTGCGCTTTGGAGGCTGTTGCTCCACGATGGTGTGTTCACATAGCGCCATATTGCTGCGGCACCATGGAGGTGGAGGGTCTACTGACGATGCTCGAGCCTCGGCCAAGCCGTCCTTGCGAGGGAAAGGTGGATAGAAGAAGTAACTCACACGAGCGATCACCATTTTTTTTGTAACAAACTCCTTCTTCGCCGTGGCTGCATAGATAATGGCACTGCTTATCCACACACCTCCGTTCATGTAGGGGAGGGAGGCGATGCGGTTGGCGGCTCACCGTAGAGCTTTTCTGGCTCGGTGGATTATGCAACGACACCAAAAGGAACGCGATAACCTCCATAGATAGTTCTCTCTGCTCTCTACAAAACAACAACATCATCGATTGCTGAAACGGATGATGCCACTGAGTGGTGCCCCGTACGGCTGGTCACCTTTTTATTTTAGTTTTTGGGGGATGCCCCACATGCCGACCTGCACGCTTACGGCGCTTGGAGAGCCCAGTTGTCCCTCCGCTACGCCGCCGCTTTGGTCGCTGATAATGGGAAGGGTCGTTCTCCACCTGTTCAGGGTGTTCGAACCTTCATAGTGAATGGGGAGACCTCATTGCCCTTCAAAAATGCCTACCTTCTCGCAGCGCTCCTCCATGCCCCCCACATGCGCATAGACACATTATCTCTCTTTCTTTCTCCCTGGTCCCTCTTTATGATGGAGCACATCCCCGTATTCCAACACGCAGCTCTCTCCGTAATTATAATTTTTTTGCTCAGTGGAGAATATCGTTGTATCGAGTCGTGCGTGTATGAGTCTGAGAGCGTGCTCGTGACGCTTCCTCCTCAGTTCGTTCGCTCCTTCTTTCTCTCGTGTATACCACAACTGCACTTCCTTTTCATTTTCTTTCGCCTTCACCCGTGCCTATAAAATAGGGAGGGAGGGGAACTCCAGTGCACGCAAGAAGTGGTGATACATCTCAGGTGCGCAGCTGTCGTCAACACGAAAAAAAAGAGGTGCTCACGGATTCGAAAAGAAAAAAGGTATTTCGGTGCGAAGCGCTCACACCCTTGGCATTCCACAAACTGTGCTGCAGACTACGTCTTTTGTTCTCTCCGCAAAAAAGGATATCGCGCTCTTTCCTCTTCGACTTTCGATCCTTTCTATTGCCCATTTTCGGAGCTAGCGACCCAGTTGAGGAGTCTCTCGCGTGCGGTTTTGCTTGCGATCACGATTGGGCGTAACGGCCAGCTCGCATCTGAGTTCTTTTATATCGCAGATAGGTATATTTTTCGAAACTGAGATTGAAGCTTGATTCTTGAGGCAGACCGCTGCACTTTACAGCCAAAGATTGCGATAAAAGTGGCGGAAAGTAAAGGAAGAATCGTGCGTTGAGTTCACTGTGCTGCTGCCCACAACGAGATCGGAAACGTAGCGGCATCTTTCGCTCATCCTCCCACACATATCTGCTCAATCTCCGTGTGCGTCCGTGTCCGCTGCTTCTCGCAAGGTTACTCTGAGAACACCCCACGTTGTGCCGGTATTTGCGGCAGTGGTAGCGTTGTGTGTGTTTGTGAGTGGATGGGAGAGGGGGGGGGATAGTGGGAGAGGCAGAGCAGTATCACACGGGAGGCATAACCGAACTGGTGCTTCATGATGTCCGGTTTGAAACGCCCCCTTCGGAGAGGGCGGTGGATGGCGGTGGCGGTGGCTGCCTTCGCCGTTTTTGCGGTATTGGTGGGCCGTGCCGCACAGATCAGCTACCTTGGTGCCTTTCCAGCAAACGAAGGGGAGATGGTGATGGAGACATTGAAGGTAGGCGCGCTCAAGGCGGAATGCCCGGGTGGTGTCTTATCCTACAGTATCGCCGATGCACACGGGAACACAGCGGCATTTCCGATCCCGCACGAGCCCATCATGCAGTTCACTGCCGCCATGACGCGGATGACTGCAGGCGTCCGCACCACTTATGTAGATGTTGCCGTTCTGTGTAATGCAATCACTCCAGTCGGTGTCACCCCGCGTGTCTACTTTCGTGTGTCACCGAGCACTACAACAACGACAACGACCACCACAACAACAACTCCGGCACCAACTAGGACGCCTCCGTCGTCCTTTACCTGTGCGAATTCGAGCGCAGTGGTTGTTGCGAACGGTGCATCGAGTACCTTTATGGCTTCCCTGTACGCGGTGGGTTGTATAACGCCTATGATCGAAGTCATCGACGGATCTGGCCCATCCGCATCAGCCGCATCTCTATTCTCAGTTCAGGCGATAAACGGAACGCAGGCGCTATTGTTCAACGCTCAGGGCGCCCGCATCACTGCCGGCAACTACACAGCCACCCTCCTCGTCAGTTGTGGCAGTGCCTCCTGTGTGACGTCGCAGATAG
This sequence comes from Borovskyia barvae, assembly GCA_030849085.1. Taxonomy (NCBI): domain Eukaryota; phylum Euglenozoa; class Kinetoplastea; order Trypanosomatida; family Trypanosomatidae; genus Borovskyia; species Borovskyia barvae. The sequence continues at coordinate 179,575 of JASAOM010001098.1, read as the reverse complement.
TGATGGTAATGGCTGCACCAACGACGACGACCACCACCACCGCTGCCCCCCTCACTGCGTGCCCCGGCAACTACGAGTACGTTCTCATGTTGAACGCCGATGGTACCTTCACGGAGCAGGCTGCCAATCTCTCAGCTCGTGCCACTGCCGCTGGAACTTTCTGCGTTTCTGGCACCGTCACGGCCACAATGCAGGCACCAGGTCGTGGCGCCGTGCGTGCAGGCGGCCCCGGTGTCTTTTACTACACCCCGAATGTCGCAGAGGCGGGCGAAGCGGTCGACGCGTTCGGTTTTCAGCTGACGTGCTCCGTCGGTACGGAGCGGTGCGCTGGTACGGCCATCATTTCTATCGTGGGTGAGGATGCCGGCAGTGTCTACTATGCCTTGGGGGGTGCCATTACGTGCCGTGGAACCTGTGACGCAGGTGCCTGGCGTACTCGTTCAGCATCCACGAACCTCTTCGACGTCAGCAAGACCGGTGTGGCAGTAACACCCCGTCAGGACGGCCGTGCCCTGGACGACATGAACTTCGACTTCACGGTTGATGGACATCTACTCATTCGCGCTTACACGACAATCGGCAATCTCGCCGCGCGCTTCGTTACATTTCAGCCCATCACCAAAGCTGACGCTGCGGGATATCTCAGCAGCACTTCCGTATCCGACAGCTCGCACGTCTCCTTCGAAGCGGCATGTCTTGACCAGCAGGCATTGACTGGAACAGGCTATGACATCTGGAGCTGGACGGATGAAAACGTCTTGACGGGGCACCTGAACATGCAGACGACAGCGTACCGCTCGGGGAACAACTACTATCAAAAGTTTGGCGGCAATCACCGACAATGTGACGTGTACCGTGCCGACCCATGCAAGTACGCTCCCTTGATGACCCCGACCGTGAAGAACGACACCGGTAGTGCGAGCAGCAACGCGAAATCAGCGGTGCTGTGGAAGCTGTACGTGAACGACTGCGACGCTACCTGGGTCGGCAAAGCATCGGTGGAGTCGTTGCGCGCGCTGCGGCAACCAGATGGCTCTCCAACATTCTCCTTGGAGGGCGATGGAAGGTACCTTGTCGGAACCGTGTATTCGCAGTCCATTAAGCCCGCAAATTGGACGGCTCCATCCGCTGGAATCGTGCACACCGAAAAGGCGTATTCGCTACAGTTGAAGATCCATAATCTGATCATCGTCGACGCCGTCGCCGCACCGGTGGATGCGTCCATTGTGCCTCCGGCTGCCCAGCTGGAGATGAGCGCGGATATCGAATACGCTACTGGTGAGAAGAAGGGTACGGCAGAACGCCTCTATTACTACTCGATCATGCTGTATCCATATTTCGTGGCCAACGACACGGCGGCCAATGTGACGCAGCTTAAACTGGCCGTTACCTCTGCCACGCTGCTCAACTCGTCCTGGACGTCGCCCAGCGCTACGGAATGTCCGCAGTGCACGGGTACTGAGCTCAGCTGCAAAGGCACGGGCAACGGATTCGAAACCGACTGCGGTGACAAGGCATTCATGACATTTGAGCCGATTGACTACAACGCCTCAGACTTCGATAGCCTGCGTGAGTCTACCAACTCTTCCGGGCGGTTTGCGAGTACGACGGTGAGCTCGACCAACGCGTTACGTGTGACTTTCGCTGTGAAAGCCAACGGCATGGGCTCAGCGCGCTCCGCCAATGCGTATCCCGTGGGCTTGTTTTACTTGAAGGTGAAAACGAACAACGGGCAGACGTTCGAGGTGGCTGTCAACCAGACGGACTACATCAGTGAGCTCAACACTCATTTTCTGAATACGGAGCTCTGTCGCCCTAGCGCGTACTGGCCAGTGCCAGATCCGCTCGGCACGTCAGTCCCTGTGGAGCCGTTCAGCGCTGAGAACTTGGCCTTCCCTGCGGAAGAGTCCGCAGAGGAAAAGAAGACGGAAGAGAGTTACTACGGGGCGCCTGAACGGTTGACCACCTCGAACATGTGCTCCACGATGCCGAACATCAACAGCTCCTTCATAACGCTGAATAACATGACGAATACTATTCCGCTCGATGATGAAATGGTGACTGTGTCCATGTGCGCCGTAGAGGACGAGCGGACGTTCGGCTCAACAGACTGGGTCATGTTCTCGCTTCCGAACATACTTCAGGAAACCACAATGGTAAATTCAGAGGAGGTTCAGCGGATCATCGAGGATGCCTCGCTTGACAACAACTCGTTCACTGTGGCATCTCTGCAGTTTTTGACCTTGACAGTTCCCGCGGCAGAGGTGATACCTGGTCTCCCCTCCGATAGTCCCGAGTACGTGAACATTCTCCTCGACGGTGATAACGCACCCAACACTCTGCGTGACGAAGAGCAGATGTGGATGTATCCTGACAGCAGCTCATCATCTGCTTCTACAGAGGAGTTTCTGCCGTGGGAGATGTTTGCGTCGTCGCTCAGCTACCGCCGCATCGCGCGTGTAACGAACAGCAGCAGCAGTGAGCCCATCGCCGAGCCCTTCAACTTTGCCTTCATTCCAGGCTCACTCTTGCATTCCACCAGCAGCATCCGTGTGCAGATGACGGTTCGGGCAGCCATTAAGTTCACTACGTACGGTTACACTATCGTCAACGCCACCCACGCGTCCCAGCGAGTGAAAACGGGCGAACGGGAAGAGGCGCTCCTCTACACTCTCTCCATCAGTCGCGGCATCTCCGCTGCCCTGCGTTTTGACGTAGACGCACACCGACCCGCCTTGACGAAATCGGGCATAAGTGAAAAATCAGCTACCGCTCTTTTGATTGTTTTGTTTATCGCCATCGTGGGCGTCCTGGCCGCTTCCGTGTATGTGGAAGTGACGTACAAGCGCATCATCCATAAGGCAAAGTACTACCCGAAGCGCCCCGAGAGCGCCGTTGGCATTCGCTACGGTCGCGACGGTAAACCAAAAGAAAAACAGAAGACGGCAAAGGAAGGGAGTCGCACCGAGGCTGCTGTGCTGTCTTCTGCCTCGAAGACTCGCGTGGGTACCGGTGCTGCGAATGACGTCACGTCGTCTTCGGTGAAAACGAAGTTTGGCACGGTGCGTGGGGAGCAAAAGCGGTTGCCCGAGTCAGCGGCGGACTCTAGCTCGACGTCCAGCGAAGCTGGGGCGGCGGCGAAGCCCAATGACAATTACATCCTACCAACACCACCCATCGGGGAGGAACAACCTCGCGTTGAGGACGATGACGTAGCCGAGTTTTAACAGAAAAGAGAGAGGCCTTACGGTTCGCTGCTCAACAAAAGGAAGTGACGATACCTTCAACGGCTTCCACACGCACACACACACACACATATATATATATATACCCTCTGTCACACTCTCCGACGAGAAAACTATACACGATGGAGGAGGGTGGATTTACAGCACGTCTTTCGTACTTCTTCGCTCTATTTTTTTTTGGTGCAAGTGAGGCATGGCGTTTTTCGTTTTGGTGATGTTGTGGACTGAACGGTGGCCACCCTTCTTCGCCGGTGCGCGCCGCTTTCTTTGTCTTTTAATTCTTTCGTCTGTGTGGCTGTACATGGGATGTCTTTGTCTTGGAGATCTCACTCGCTCCCTTACCTTGTGTTCTCACACACGCGTTTGTGTGCATCAATCAAGACGACAGCAAAAAGCAGCTTTTCTTGTACGCGCGTACGGCTACAGTGCCCCAGCCTCTTTTCTCTCTCCACCCATGCAACCCTCTTTCTTCGGCACGCAGGATCTGGTGTTACTAAGGTGCACGAGGCTATGCTCGTGGACTTCATTTTATTTTTTCTTTGTTTTGAGGGAGCTGGGCGAAAATGTGCTTCCTTGGTAAGTAGGAAAGGGCGACAGGTAGGGAAGAGAAGCAGCACAAGTCGGTACTCGGAGGAGAACGTATGCCGTTGCAGCCGCAGTTGCTCCCGAGAAGGAGGAACAAGGGAGGGGAGAGGAGAGGGAGAGAGGGGGTTTAGAGCCGCAATGTCTCACCCTGCTGATGCATAGGTATCACCTTTTTTTTGCTTGTTTCTGGGAAAAGTCGTGCCTCCGCTACAGATACAGGAACATCGAGAGAGGAAAACACAAGGCAGAGTAGGAGAAACATTTGCGTGGGTTCTTTTGTTGTTGCTGGCGATATGATGATTGGTAGTGGCATCCGGTGATATCCGGAGTTTTTTCTGTCTTCTTTTACGTCGTTCTAGTTTGTATCGCTTCTTTTTGTTTTACTTTCTTTCGCTGGCCGTTGTGCTTGAAAGTGACTCGTAGCCTCTCTGTTGTTATTGTTATCGGAAAGATGGTGAAGAGTGAAAAGGAATTTAGGCAGGTTGTGGGCGGGCGGGGGACGATGACTTCTGTTGTGTCTGTGAGGAGGAGGGGGGCAGGAGGAGGAGGGAGTCGCCCACTTCGTTCTCCACGCTTTTTGCTTTTCTCTCTTCACGCTTTCCCCTCTTTTGTTACGGTGGTGACACGCGCAAGGCTCCGATATAGTGACATCACTACTTCCCCAGCAACTGGAGTGGCGAGCTAAGTGGAGGCGTATTGTCAAGCCACCATGGCAGCACAGTGGCTCATAGAAGAGAGGAGAAGAAAAAAAAGGAGGACGGAGCACCTGCGAACTCAGACAGGCGTTGGAGCCTTTGGACATCTCAGCGTGATCCTTTTGTACTCATATCTGCATGCGCTTCTGTGCACGACTCGGCTGGCGAGATTTGTGCATCACTGAACTGTTGTGTTCGGATCGCTCCACTCTGCGTAGGAAACGGAATCGCTGTCACACTTCTGCGCTGATACTTTTGGGTGGCAACAATCAAAACGGATCCTTCAGGCACGCGCGTGTGTGCTTCTGTTTGCCACATAGGGCGATACTCCTTTCCTCGTAAGTCTCTCTTGTGCTCGGATCGCACATCACTTTTCCTCCTTCGATTCCTTTCTCTTGCTCCTCCGGTGGTGTTGACGGGAGCGCTTCCGCATTCATATTCCTCGGACGTCACACACGCACCCATACACAGTTTGGGTGGATCTGAAGCGCGGACAGTACAAGAAGAACGTGGCTTACACGCCACGTCTTCCTTCATTCCTTCTTATTCCCCTGATCCTTGCTCACGTAGTGTAACACCTCTTCTGTTCTGCGGTTCTTCACTGAAGTGCCAGCAGCACTGAGGTAACCGGCTTCTACTTCGCCGGTAGGTCTCGAGCCGAAGCCGAGATCCCATTCTATAAACTCGGACATTACTGCGCCTGTTGCTCCTCTCGGTGGTACCCCAGAAAAGAAACAGAGGAAAAGAAGTATCCTCCCAGACCCGCATCCGGCGCGTTTGTGTTTTATTATTATTGCAGATCTTCATCTCTTCTTCATATAGTGAATCGCATCGCCCGTGAACTTAACTTAGGACTAGAGCAGTGTGGTGTGAGGTACCGTCCTGAATATACGCCTCTTCGCATATTCTCTGAGCTGCCCCCCTCCGCCTGCCCGCTTTTTCTTTTTTTTTTACGGTCACTTTCAAGAGCTCACTTTTGCTTGAATTTTCGAACACAGATTACATTCAGCTGACTTAATCATCAGCGACTTAGGCATTACCGGTGCTTCGCCCTTCTGCGGTGTAGAACGTGGGATAACAGCTTCTTCTCTCTCCCCTCCCAGCTTCCCTTTTCTCATTCTCGCTGTTGAAGTCCGTGTACGAGTTGGGAGTGAGAATTATCAAAAACGAAAGCAAAGAGGCGGAGCGCGTTGTTGACTATTGTGTAGGCGTGTTTATATCTGTCTGGATTTGCCTGTATTCCCATCTTCCCCTTTCTCGATGTATCGGAGACGTTCCTTGCCATCTCTTACTTCTTTCTCTTAGGCCGTGCTCCGCCATCTCTCCTCTTCTTCATTCGCCGAGCACGAGCTGTTTATTTCCCCCATTTTCCCCGGAGAGCCGCTTTTTTTCTGCGAAATTGTGGGTCCTGCTTCTTCCGTTGCTCCCTGACCTCTTAGTCTCCTCTCCTGCCAAGTCTTCACATGGGATCGTGCGAACTAGAAGCAGATACTTTACGAGCGACTCGCTTTTCTCTCCCTCCCCCCTTCGCTTCCTTCTTTTCCTCTTCTGCTGTGTCATTTGCCTCCTCATTGGCTTCTCTTCATCACCCCTTCTTTATTTAATTGTACTCTTGATAGAATTGTGAATAGGTGTGTGTGTGTGTGTTTTTCGGCGTTGATACGAAGCTTCTGTGTACCTTTTTTTCTTTCTGGAGTTTTCAATCTTTTTATTTCAGCGGTGTTGAGGTGAAAGTGCCAACCGCACCTTCTCTGTAATAGTCGAGACATATACACCTGCGGCGTTCGGTGCTGGTTACCACCCCTCTTGTTATCCTCTGCTGCAGTTGTGTTACCGTTCTTTATACGCCTTCGTTTTCTAGTGCTGTTGTTTTTTGCTCCCTTTCTCGCCTGTCGATTTGCCATTTTTTCCTCCTGTCGGAGTTGAACTATTCGTGACCGCGATCCGCGTGTTCGGCACTGCATACTCAAGGAACACCCTCGTGCCTCTTTCCTCCGTCTTTCACATTGTCACCACCACCACTACCACCACCACCAATTCGCTCTAATTTTGCCTCTTCATTTTCATTTTGGTGGTGCGAGGCAGAGAATTCCAATCATGGATAAATATCAGAAAGTGAAAGTGCTGGGGAAAGGCAGCTTTGGCAGTGCGATCCTCATCAAGCGCAAGGCAGATGGATGTCTTTTCGTCGTGAAGGAAGTGGCGATGGCGAAGATGAGCAAGAAGGAGCGGGAGGAGGCGCGACATGAATGCGCCGTCTTGCAGCAACTTCAGCACCCGAACATCGTCCGTTATGTTGAGCAATTCGAGAATCATAATTTCCTGTATATTGTGATGGAGTATTGTGATGGGGGCGATCTAAGCGGGAAGGTGAAACAGAGCCGCGGAGCGATGAAGGAGTCCAACATTTTGTACTTTTTCTCGCAAATTTGCCTCGCCATGGAATATCTTCACGCTCGTCACATTCTGCATCGTGATATCAAGACAATGAATGTGTTTCTTATGAAGAATGGTGCCGTCAAGCTCGGTGACTTTGGCATTTCCACGGTCCTCCGTACGACCATGGGCATGGCAAACACGGTGTGTGGTACGCCCTACTACTTCTCACCCGAGCTGTGCCGCAACCGGCCGTACAACAACAAGAGCGATATTTGGGCTCTTGGTGTGCTGCTCTACGAGTGTGCCACCGGTGGCCGACATCCCTTTGACGGCACTAGCATGAATCAGCTGATGCAGCGCATCGTGCAGGGTAACTATGCGCCACTTTCTAGCCAGTACTCCTCCGACTTCCGTAAGATGGTCGACTGGTGCCTGCAGAAGGACTCAGCGAAGCGGCCCAGCATCAAACAGACTCTTGCACTGCCGCTGATGCGCCGATCCCTCGAGCAGCTCGAGGAGAACCTCATGCTGGCCACCCAGTGTCGGGTTCGGCTCAAGGATATCATCGATTTCGATTCTGCCTTGGATCAAGAAGATCGTAAGCATGTGTCTCCCCAGAACTCGCCGCGCAAGGCCATTAGTGACGGCGTATCTCCTGGTCAAGCGGCGGCGCTTGCCATGGTGAATAACCGCCCCAGTCCCGCCTCACCACAGTCGGTCGCTTCGCCACAGTCTCCAGCAAGCTCTCCGAAGCAGCATGTGGCGGTGGTGGGGCCAAAGCCATCGGTTGCGGCCCAGCGAGACCGCATGCTTGGTGCCAATCAGGGAGGCGATATATACCGTCTCTATAAGGCAGCCCAGCAGAAGAACATTGCAAACCCTATACACCTGGGAGGCGGAGCTAGACCCTCTCCAGTAGAGATTTCAAAACGGCTGGCCCCCGCTCCTGCAGTGCAGCCGGTCTTTGAGGAACCCCGTCAGGCCCAATCACCGCGCAGCAATATCAATCTCGGCGTTGGCGATCGCAGAACCCTGGCAGCACAGGCCGCTGCCGCCCCAATCCCTACCGCGGAACCAGCGGACCCGTTTCGTGCCGATTTGCGCCGCGTCGATGCCATCATCGCGCGGTACGGCCGCAATACCGATGAAAAGGCGAAGGAAACGATTCATGCGTACATGCGCCGCAAACAAGAGGCGTACCTGAAGTGGCAAAAAGAGGAGCTCGAAAAGCGTGAGCGGCGAAACATGGTTCGTCAAGAGGAGCTTCGTCGTGTCCTCGAGAACCAGCGGGCTGTCATGTCACCCGGGCACCCCGGTAATCCCCGTGCCTTTCCCAGCGTCCCGCCAGCCCCTAGTGCAATGGGTGGCAATGCCAATGATCGCTCGCCACGCAGGAGCAGGCCACAGTCTCCTGCAAAGCCGGACAACGCGCCTCCGTGTTCTCAAACACCCACCTCTTCGCCGACGCGAAAGACGGAGCACGCCTCACCGCGGACGCCCACCAGTGCAGCGGCTGCTTTTGGTCGCGACCCGCGTTTGGGCGGTGCACAGGCAGGACGAGCGGTGACGCGCCCCACCACCCCTCAACGTCAGCGGTCGCGAGCATTACAGCAGAGGAGCGCCGCGGCGGTGGTTGGCAAGGGGAGTCCGCTTCCCCAAACACCCCCACGTAGGGTAGTGTATGCCGCCAACTCCCCACCACAGGACACCCCTTCGCCTCGGCAGCCACAGCCGGAGCCGGAGCCGGGCGCGCGCCGCGCTGTCACCCCCGACCCGAAATCGTCTCCGTCACGAAAGACTGGAGCTCCCTGGGGTGTAGCGGGCGACGTCGCCGGGCGTGGTGTACCTCAATCCAAATCCGCCGCTGTGGATCAGGGCAAGGGCATCCCCCTCTCTGGCCAGCTCGATGCCGGCCTCGGTGGCCAGCGCATGGTACTGCGTCCGGCGCAGCAAGTGCCCCAGGGCCGGCGGCCTGCGGACGAGGAACCGCCCCCGGCAAGTCGCAGACGCACGGCGGAGCAAGAGAAGGATCACCTGGCGCAGCAGCGAGGCAAACGGGAGGTGAAGTCCTTTGACGACGGCGCCATTTTTTCTCGTCCTACTCTTTCACCAATTCCTCAAGGTCGGCACGACCCCAATGCCGCTCGCGATGTCACCGCACCAGTCGCCGTACTCAACGATAGGGAACCGCAGATCAAAGGTGTGTGCGGTGCCGCAGCGGGAGAACGCGTCCCTACTGCCGCTGCTAATGATCCCCGTAATCATCGGCCGGGCCGCACTCCCCAGCGCAACCTAAAGCCGCTGGGCAAGAAATTGGAAAACGGGCCCTTTTCGCCGGTGAAGAAGCTGCTGTCCGCAGAGACTCCCCAGCGCGATGCACCCAGCGCTCGAGCATTTGGCGGTAAGCATTCTCCCAGAATTTCTCAGCCGGGACGCGTTCCATCTTTCGCAGGTGCAGGCGTCGAGAAGAAGCCGTCTTTGCAGCCAGTGGACCTTGTCGATATACCACGCAATGTGGCCGCCTCACCCGTCACGCAAGCGAGCTCAGGTGGGCCAGTGGAAGAGGCCCTAAGAATCCTGCGTAAGCGAAAAGAACAGATTAGACAATCTGCACCATCTGCTGTTGCGTCCGAGGTGGCGGACTTGCCAGCGCTCAATATCGCTTCTCCAGAGATAGGAATTGGCGTCGGCCGCGCTCACCACCGGCATCACACGGATCAAGCTGCGTTGTACGGTGGCATGATGCGTGAACAGGCCTTGTCGGAAGAGGAACAGGCTGCTGCTGCTGCGCACCGCAAACATCCTACGGAAAAGTTGGCGGTTCCAAGCACGCTGGAGGCAATGCGGAGCTTACGCGGTGAGCAGAGCAGGGCATCGGCAGCAGAAGCTGGTGGTAGAGATGATGTGAACCAGATGGGGCAGCTGGCCTTGCTAAAGCAGCGTCAGCGTCTTCAACAACAGCAGCGTCCGACGTCAGGCTCATCTTCATCCCTTTCGGCCCCGTTGCCGCCCTCCAGCGGTGCCCAAGGCACAGCGCCCCAGGCTGTATCGCCCCGATCGGATCGACTTCCTGGCCAGGAGAGATCGTCACAGGTATCACTTAGAAGTGGCGGTTTGCCATCTGCGCCGCAGGTCACCGCTTTGTCTCTGGGTGATCTTCATCGAACCCCGTCCTCATCGCGCAGTCCATCGCTGCAAGTACTTGCTAGCCCTCCAGTGTCGCCCAAGCCAGTCTCCAGCGGTCAAAGCGCCATGGATGGATACACAGAGATGCTGCAGCACCTGAAGGATTTGCTGCAACGTCGTCGGGTTACACGGGCGGGTGGAGCGTCACCGCCGACATCGTCCCGTGCGTCGCTGGCTGAGCCGCAGGAAGGGCATCGTCTTTCTAGTCCGACGACGCTGACACCGACACCCTCACAAAAACGGCCCGCTGCGCCTCCGCTGAATCCGCTGCCTCTTTTCAGAGCTAACGCGAGTGGGAGCAGTGGTGTGCTGCTCTCACCTCCGGATCTCAAAGCCACTAAGCCGATATTCCCCTCCTCTCTTCCCGCCTTGGACCCTCAGCACATTGAGAATGACGAGGAGGAAAGTACCTCTGAGGAGGATGTCGACTTCGAGGACGCGGTTCCGCTTTCACCGGTGCGGTGTACAGAGACAAATGACAACTACATTCGCCAGCAGCAGCAACAGCTTCAACAGAGACAGCAGCCGAAGCTCGTAACAAACAACCTACCGGATGATGTGTACATAAGCGAAGCTGACCTGACTTCAGGGCTACTGGAGGACAAGCCAAAAGCGGTTGGAGGTTATGCTGGCTACCATAGACTTCCCTCGCTTCCAGACATGCTAAAAGGCGTCAGGTCGTAATAGCATTTACACCGTTTCTGTTACTCCCTCATGTTCTCTACATCCCACCTTATCCTCCTCAACTGGATGGCGCCTCCGAAAGGATCGGGTGTACTTCTCTGCAAACTGCCACGCCAGTCGGCACCGCTTCGTGAATGTGAGGCGCCTGCTCAAGCAGGAGGGGGCGAGGAGGCATAGAGGGCTGAAAGAGAAAAGAATAGTTGAGAAGGATCACATGGCTTGTGGAGAGTTGGATGGGAGTAAAAAGAGAGGCTTCTTGTCATTCGCCAGCCAACTTAAATGACGATGGCGCCGTTGTGTCGGTACGTACTGATGACGGATCACACACCCATCAACCAACAGGCGTTGATGGTGAGGTCGGTATCGTTTCAGACCGTCCGTGTCTTCCGCTTCCCCCCCCTTTTCTCTTTTTCCTCCCTTCCCCTTCTCCCTCTTCTCCCCTGCCCTGTCCCTTGGTATCGTCGTATATGGCGATTCCTCATGCAAGGGCTGTGAAACCTACACACACACACACACACGTACGCAGCCCCCCCCCCTTCCCCTCTCCCTCCCTCTCTCCAATTTTTTCTTCTTTCGTTGTCCGACCACAACGGAGCTCGTTGTGTCAATTTTTCTTCTCACCCCTCTTTCTTCCTTTCTCTTCTTTTCCTCTTTTCACACTATTACTGTGACTGTCTCGCCCATCACGCTATGCTTGCGCCATCCCCCCCTCCCTGTCCGTCGCTCCCGACTGACCTCCTTTTGACACCCTTTTTGACTTTGCCTCTCATTTTTCATCGATGCACCGAATAGAAGTGTAAGAGCTGGTGCCGGCATATACCGTACAAGTCAATACACAAACAACGGTGTGTATGTTCACGCAAGTTGGGGAGAAGTGTTCCCAGATGCTACCAGCGGCGGGTGATGGTGCTCGAGAATTGTGGTCACCCAACACGCAGGCAGCGCATGGCCGTCACCGTTGACATCAGCTTTTCTTGCTTCTCCTGGTGGCGTGCGCGTCCTGTTGCGCCATCTTGTGAATCAGGGCTGAGCGAACCCGATACATCTCGTTTTTGAGCGAACAGATGTGAAAGTTGTAAGACTCCAGGCACGCCAAGTGGAAGGCGTGTTCCACTTCCCCGGCTTCAGCCCCTCTCCCTCCCCTCTTTCCCTTTGTGCAGGCTTCATCTTTCGCTTGATTTCCCATGTCAACTATTTTGTTCTCCAATGATCGAAATTCTGCTCTCCTCATCCTTCTCTTCCTTTCGTACTACAAATGAGAAAGGGGGGCACCCTTTCCCTCCCGCACTTTCCTCGAGAAATTACAGCTTTCTTTCCCCTCCTTCCCGGCCCGCTTTCCCTTCAACCCCGTACTTCAAGACCCACAACGTCGTTTCGAGGCGGCCCTCGAGGTTTTTGACATAAGGAGCGATCAAACTACGTCAACATCTCACACTTCGCATTGTTTTGAGGCGCTTCTGGCGATTCAGGTTGACTTAAGTATAGAGGTTCAGTGCTAGGGTTGCACCTGCGTTACTAAGCTGCTTCGCTTCTAGACGTCTTCGTCCGTTAGTCCTCTACTCCCCCCCCCCCCCCACATCACCCCCATTTTCCCTCTCTCTCCCCCGTTCTTTCTTCTTGACGCAAGAAAAGGTACGCCCTCCGTGGAAGAGGGGCAGCCTTTACCATCCCTATCTGAAAGTGCATTGGTGGGAAGGGAAGCCTCTGCCGGACCTGTGTATGCGAAGGAGAATAGAACCATTCGAGTGCTACCCTCGTGCACGGTGCATTCTGCGCTCCCATCCCCTTCCTCTTTTTTCACTGAGCATCGTTGCGTGTCCTTTGCCGACTGCTTTTCTTCTCCGCGTGTCTGCTGTTTTTTTTGAAAGAAGGTGATGGTGGATCATTTGTCTCTCTTCCCCATTTTACCTCAAACTATTCATAGTTCACTGAAGCGAAAGGTGAATCAACTTGCTCTTATTTCCCTTCGTCCCTCTCTCTTTCTCTCTCCCTGAGTGTTCGTGTTCGGGAGAACCGCGCGAACGGCACGCCATTGCGACGATATAATTACTTTCATATTTTTACATATACCGACCTTTTGCTTCCTTCTCCCTTCTCACTATCTTCCCCTGTTTCTTGGTTTCATCTCTACTTTCGTTGTTTCGCTACACACACACTTGCACTGCCTCAAGATCCCGCAGGCTACTCTCCTCTTGCCTCTGCCCATTGGTGGCTGGGGTACCTCTGCCCTGCTTTATTGTGCCAGGTTAGCTGACCTTCCTTGGCAGCATTGAGATTTGCTACTTTCCCATCCACTTTCGTCCTTCCGCCCTCCCAGTGCCACCGTTCGCGTGTGCACGTCAGCCATGACATCTCGCTTTAAGCAGTTTATGGTGAGCGACAGCGACGATGACAGCTCTGACAGTGAAGTCTTGCAACGCCGCGAGCAGCGAAGCAGCAACTTGGAAGCAGCCAGCTCTTTACCATCTTCACCAGCCGCTGCTCCTCAGGGCCCCATTGTTGCTGTTGCTGCAGCTGGTGATACTTCCACACCTTTTCAGGGTGGGGCAAATGAGACCAAGAATAATCCTAAGGTGTCCTCCTCTCGGCAGAGCCTGAAACTCGGTGTTGCCGCTTCAACCCCCCTACCCTCTGAGAAAAACAGCTCGCCAGCTCCTGTTCCTGCTCTCGCTGTTCAGAGTCTCATGGGCTCTGTGCGGACACGCGATTCACCGCAAATGCCGATTTCTTCTCAGGATGCCACGGCACCGCGCGATGACTCGGAGAGATCCTTTCCAGCGGCCGCCAACAGGGAAGTGCAGCGCACCGACACCCACTCCCTCGATGGGACTCCGAACAATATTGCCCTTCATGAGTCTGCCCACCAGGCGGCAGACGATGACGATGGGAAGCAAGCAGGTAAAGTGCTACGCCGAAAGGTCGTGGTACGACGGAAAAGGCGTGCAAACCCCAATGATCCAGGTGAGGTGGTGCGAGTAGACGAGCAGGTGATCCGCCCTGGGCGCGTTACGAGCTCGGCGCCTTCGCCGCAGGGAGCTGCTCAACCACAGTTGGTCGCACCGCTGCCGTCCCGTCTCTCGCCACGCGCGCGGCGAGCTGCGGAGAGTCGCTCTGCCAGTCGTGCTGCAACACCAACGAACAAACTTCATACACCGGCCGGTGAACAGCCGGAGCCCGCTCCGCAGATACCCACGCGACTACCTGGGAGTCGAGGGAACTCACCTCGATCGCTGCATGGAGTCTCTCAAAGCAGTGAAGTCCTGAATAAGGAGTTGACAAGCCACATCGGCCTCTCGAAGGCGAAAATGCCCCCCGCTCAGCAGCCATCAGAGCAGGGTAGCCGCCCGTCGACAGCGGGGACTTCAGCCCGACGCAGCAACCGGTCCACAAAGGTAGAAGATTCAGCGGAGATTCTCTCCATGACACCAAACTTTCGTGCTGAAGACACTGTATCCTCTCACCTTGACCGTGGCTTGGCTACCGTAGCTCCACAGCACTCCGTTAACCGATCTACAGCCAATCTGAACCGTCACCCACAGATTCCCTCACCGTCCGCGCTGGACGAAAGCCCAACACCTTATACGGAGGATGCCAGTGGACTACTCGTGCCGATGCATCGAGCTAAGGTTCGGCTAACGACGACAGTTGATGGCCGCACGGCGTGGATGCTATTCGATCCTTATATCGGTGATGCAGGCCCTGCAGCGGCGCAGGAGATTCCGGCCCCTCCGCGGAAGCTATCTCGCCGCGCTCAAGACATCCTGGCTGCAAAACGCCGATCACTGGAAGAGAGCGTAAGAAAGAGGCGAGCGGAGCCGCAAAGGCACCGGTTGAGCTCCATTCGTAACCCAGTGCGTTTCACTTTCCCCGAAAGCGCTTTCTACTCTGCCGCTGTTGCGCGCCACCACGAAGAGGTGGCAGCGTCCCTGCGGGATCAGCGTTGGACGCAGTATGCCTACGATGGCATTCCCAGCTGTGTGGAGGTACGCCGCAGGAGCGCGACCGTGCCCAGCCGCCCTATTGTCGAGAATATAGTGCGGGTATTGCAGCCCATCCAGGTGGCCCCAGAGAAAGGGAGCGCTGACAGCTGCGGGTGCGTTCTGTACTATCCAACCCGAGAGGATGCCGCTCTGCAGCGTCTCCTCGACAGCAGTGCGGTGCGCGATGAGAGCATATCCAGGTACTTGAACCTGCAACCGATGCAGCTCGCCAACGTGGAGACGCAGCAGATGATTGACCCGCCGCTGGAATCGCCTCGTAGGAGATCGGTCACATCAGTAGAAACACACGGCACCATCGATCTTAACCACAAGTCCCCCACCGAGCCGCGTGGAGTTGCGACGCTCGGTGGATTATGGTGCACAGTGGAACTACTGAACGAGGAAGGTCGGCCAGTGGCCCGAAAAACTGTCCGTGCACCACGGCGCATCATGCGCATCTGTGGGGGTCAGGCCCTTCGCGTGTCTTCGCGGCATGAAGCTGGGGATACTTTTGAGGTGCGCTGTTACGAGCTTCTACTCTTCGCTTGTGAGTCGCTGAGCCCATCAGCGGTGCGGTACGGGTCCGATGGCCTCACTCTCGGCCAGATGGTCGACCCACCGGCATCTTCTTTTCCGCTCACCCCGCGCATTGTTGATGACCCCGTTGCGTTGAAGGAGTACAAGAAGCGCCTTTTGATGACAAAGAATCGGCAGGTGGCGATTGTCAACGGCGAGGACGATCGAGCAACCTTTTCTCCGCCCGCGAGTGGTGCGAATAGTAAAGCTAGCACGGCAAACGAAGGCACATATCTCACACTCACGTTGGTGACCATCAGTGCGCGGCAGAAATTCACCATCGAGTTGACCCTCGTCCTGCTGCCCTTCCGGTGCGGCGGGATCTTCGGCGGCAAAACGGTCGCTGAAATTCCCCGTTTCTGTGCAACGACGGTGATGTCGTACCGTCGTCTGCAGAGCTTTGCCCTCTCCTTCTCCACGAAGGCTGCCTTCATGTCGGCTTACAAGGCTCTACTGTGGGCGACTGAGTGCAATATCGTGGACGTACAACCCCCTGATCGAGAGGATATGGAAGCTCTTTCAAGGGTTGCGTACGCAAAGCTGCGTGTGTGTGCCACGGCGTCACCGATGATGCCATGGGTGACGTCGCTTGGAAAGAGCGCCGCAGGCTCAGCGAGGGAAAGTACCTTTCACGGCAGTTGTGTCGACTTTGCTGTACTTATGCAGACCACATCGTCTAATTCAACAGAAGACCCGAAGGCGCCGCGGCGTGGTCCGCTCACTTTGGAAGATTTCGTAATTGTGGAGGGGGAGCATCACGTCGACACCGTGAATAACAATACTCAACCGAAGCAGGAAATCACCGATGCGCCACAGGTTCGTCGCAGCTCCATCTTCACCAGCACACTTATCTCACCGAGGACAGCCGACGGTGAGGAGAGCCACGTTCCAGTATCCGACACGGCAGTGGGCTTGGCCGCCTTTGGAGTCATTCGGCGGGCCGTTCACCAGAAGACAGCGGAGGTGTTCGACGTTCGAGTAATGCCCCGCAACCGCGGCCGCATGGTTCCCATCAGTGGCGCTGCTGCTGTCGACCAACAGCTCAACGCGGTGAAGAGACAGACTGCAAAGGGTCAGGAAGATCTTCTCCTGGAGCAGGATGCAGAAGCGGCCGTCATGCTCGAGTATGTCACTCGACTTCCGTTTCACTCTCGTGTATTTGGCGTTCTAGTGGATGAGCAGCGGTACTACATCTTTCAGGAGCCGTGGATCTCTGCCCTGTCCCTAGAGGAGTCGATGGTGGGCTCAGTCGAGCGTGAAGCTTTGGAGTGTAACGAAACACTGAAGACCATGATGAACACCACAACCGTGATGTCTCTGAAAGACTTCATCCACGCGGTGCTGTGCCCCAGCGGACGAGGGTTGGCTGTCAAGGAGGAAGCCAGGCTAGAAATCGCCCATGTGTTGATCGCTCAACTTCTCTTACTGGTGACTTCACTGCATGGCAAAGGAATGCTTTTGGGCCCCTGCCCTCCGCAGCGCCTCCTCGTCCGCATCATCGACCCGGCAAAGGAGAACCAGAATGAGGAGAGATCAACCACCATCGACACTCCCAAAAGCAAAGAATCTTCACCGTCCATGAAGTCTGCTAATATTACGCTGTTTGTGCCCGATATGGGTGTCAACACGCTCGCCTGGAGTTACGAGCGTCAGCAGTGCGGTGTCTTGGAGTATCTCCCTCCCATGTACATCTTCGAACAGATGCTATGTGACTCAATGGGGAAAGAGGAGCGTCCGTGGACGATGCACGACGACTGGTGGACATTCCTGACCCTCAGCTTTGAAATGTTAGCCGGCGATGGGAGCGCGCTGGTGACCCCCGAGAACGCTCCTACGACTCCTACCCCCACCCCGACGCTTACACAGTTTCTCTCTCCAGTAGATGTGATGCAGGTGTGGGAAAACGTCATCACCGATACAACAGGCGGGATCGAAGGCACAGCCACTGAAGTCATCGGGCAGCGCACTCGCCGCTACGTACATCAACGGGTGTTGAAGTCTATTAGCCGCTTCCTCGACAGCTGGGTGGCCACCAAGGCGGAGGAACTGCAGTACATGGGTACCACCGCCGACCCTCGAGAACGACGGGCGGCGCGAGCTGTACCACCACCACCTTCGGATGCCGCAGGCAAAACAGTAGGCGTTTCGCTCGCCGCGGTGTATCTGCATTCGATGGGGGAGGTGAGCGAAACATCCAGCAACGTTCCGGAGCCCCATCGGAGTGAGGGGAGGGAGAAGTCCAACGAGAACGTGCTAGAGGGAGTGCAGTGGGTCTTTCAAATCCGCGACTTTTTCGACACCATATTGGATACCGTCTTCACAGATACCGGGTGCGCTGTCCACGGCCCGACGCTGCGGCTGATTTCGCACCCGCTCCTGCGGGCATTACCCCTCGAAAAGGTGTTTGATGGCACGCATGTCTACTCCATCGCCGTCAGGGATTATGCGGCACGCCACCTGGGCAAGGGCAAGCTGCAGTCTGCACTGCTCGCCTACCGCACCCGCGCATACCGTGGACCGCGGCGGGCACGACCCGAGATGCCTCTGATGATTACTGGCACACCGTACAATGTTTGCGGACGAGCAAGCATGACTGGACCATTGCTTCTGCTGCCTGCACTTCAACTGGACGAACCTGCTGTTTGCGAGACCGTAGACTGGACGGACGGTCGAGGGTCCGAGAATGGCGCTAGTGAAGGTCTTGTCCTCAGTCGCACTAGCTCCGCAGCACAGCTCCACGCGCTGTCCCCGCGCTCGCAGTCGCAAGCGACAACTTCATCGGGCCAGCAGAAGTCCAAGGAAATGTACAACCCAGAGGAGTGGCGATCTATTGCTGCGTTGGAAAATGAGGTGCGGGGGGCCCTTCAACCATGCGGTCCTCGTGATTCTGTGCTCAGCCGCCGCACATCTGCCGACGCTGAAAGCGTCTCTAACCAGGTCACCATCAGTAACAGACCGATGCAACCACCATCGCGGTCAAAAGAGGCGATGCACACAGACGCAGTTTCTGCCATTTCGTCATCTGAGCGCCGGCGTGACCCCCGCGATTACGAACTGGTGGTGGAATCGAAGCCCGCGCACCGGTCTGCTGTATTGCACCAGCAGCAGCATGCGCCACCGCGCAGCTCTGCTCATAGTGGCGTAAACGACACCATTAATAAGGGCACACCCGGGGGAACGGCAGAACGTACCTACGAGAAGGAAAACTTGAGCCTCTACATGGGGCCTCTGCAGCAGCAAAGCGCTCATAACAGTGAACCAGTGGTGCGGCGTGACAGTCACCGACTTACGCCGATGGAGACCGAAGGCCGCGGGCGCAATCGTGAGGAGCGGCAACCTCGTCGCCATCACCATTCTACCAACTCGAGTGATACGCAGCGCAGCTTCCATGACCCGGCTAAGTATCCCTCTGACAATCACGGTGCCTCTGTGGTGGCTTCATCGCAGCAGAGCTATGAAGGCAGTGCGGGTAGTCACCGTCACGGCCATCTACAGCTCTCTTCTCATGGCTCAGGTCGTTTGCCCCTTCACAATAACCAGCGCATGGCGGATGACAGGGATGAGTTGTGGCCCAACGCCTTTTTGGACGCGGCCACGGTGCATAAGAAAGGTGGCCCTCATAGACTCTCTGAGGTTCAGGAAACCTTGGACAGTGCGATGTTGGAGCGCCGGACGCACCCCGCAGAACTCGGCGGGAGATTCCATCGACATGGCATTGATGATGGCAAGCAAACACCAGCAAGTGAAGTCTTATTTCAGGAAACGAGTAGCGACGACTCCTTCGTGCTTGTGGCGTCAGATGACGAACTTGAAATACAGCAAGGGCCAGCGTTCACCAACCAATCCGGAGCTGTGAACCGTGAGAGTCCGGCACCGCGTTACCCCCGAGATTCTCACACGAACATCATTGCGTGAAGTTGCACTGCTCGTAGTGGAACACAATGATGAACCAGCGAAGATGCATAAGAGCTGCCGGGCAAAGGGTTCCGCATAGTTCTGTCTTCTGTGAAGGGGCCGTCCCCTTCTGAAGTGGTGGTAAGGAAGTTATGACGCTAGTAGACGGAAGCGACGGTGGGCGGGAAGCGGCAGTGCAGGCTTTGACTTCCCGAAGGATATTCTGCAGTTCTTTTTGCCACACGCATCGCCTCGAGACATCTGCTTCCTTCTCCCTCTTGCGCGGCCAGCCCCTCTCTTTCCTGATCCAGAGAGCGGCACAGTTCATCTTCTGGCGCACGCACAGACACCTAAGTGTAGATGTGCGTTGCACTTCACCGTCCAAGAGGAGTGCCGCACAGTGTCCGCGTGTTGCGGACAGCGATGAGGACACACAGTCACCAACAAAAGGAGGAGAGGCAGGTAGTTCGTTGGCATTCGGCTCTCGGCGTGCAATCCATAAGATTTTTTTTCTATCCCTCAGGCGGCTGGCGTTTACCCTCCCCCCCCCCTCCCACCTCGATGCCGCGCATCCATGGCAGCTTCTCTGCATAGAGCTCTTGTTGGCACACGCACTCTGCAGCAACTCTGCTCGTGCCGACGTGCGAATGCTGATGAGCGAATGCGGAACATGCTCGTCACGGTGTTTTCTAGCCTTTTAATTATATATATACTTGTATCTTTTGTTGCAGGAGCAGCACCTCGCGAAGTCCCGTGTATGGTGGGCTGGTTGGACGCAACAGGGAGATGCAACTCAGCGGAAAGAGTAACCGACAAGGGACGCATACATAATGAAGGGACGATAGCAATTTACCGCTTCGACGAAGACCGATTGCTCACACTCGGTGTTGGGGGTGTGAGTGGTGAGCCTTTCGCTGTTTTCGCTTCGTTCCTTCCGCTGTAGCTGGTCTATTCCACCGATGAGAGAACTGGGGGAGACAGCGCACTTGCTTCTTGCCCTCCTTTTTCCCCTCTACAAAAACCTCTGCTCTATCCCAGGCTAAATACAGCCTCATGAGCTTGCTTAAAGTTCCCTACATCTAGATTTTTTTTGCTCGCTTCAATGGAGGCAAGAATACCGCTTCCCTTGCGATATTTCGGGGCAGAGAATTGCCCGTCAGAATGAGCACCTGTAACGGGCCTTTTTCTGTCTCCTTCCTGGTCTTGGCTGTATTAGAAAGCACTGGATCGTCCTTTTTCATCCGGCATGCATGTTGTAGTCGAGCAGATGAACGTGCAGGGTGTCAGGCACATACATTCCCTTCGTTTAATGGTTATGCGACGCTGGGTGAATGCTTTAATGACCTAATAGCGGTGTGCCGCGGCTCTTATTATTTATGTACGAGTCCTTTAACCAGCACTTTGAATCCTTGCGGATGCATCAGTTGTGGACGGTGGGGTGTGCGGGCCTTCGCATGGGAAATGAGGACTCGCCAAACCTTCCCATTTCTTCTTAATGTTCCCTCAGGCTTTGTCCCCCTCCGTGGCGTTGTCGTAACGGGTAGGCTTACTGTCCCTCGTACACCAATTCCTCCATCTGACTCACTGCACTTGTGCTATTTTTTCCGCACTGTCCCTCTCCTGCTCTCTTTTATCCTTCGCTCAGCGGTGGCTGCTGACCCCGGCTTTGGTCGCCTGCTTCAGTGCGTATCTGGCGCTGCCGAATCTCCGGCGTTTGGTCAGCTCTTTGCAGCTTTTCTCCTTGTGGTTACTGACATCAGCAGCTAAGACCCCCTGACTTCACAGGAGCGTACAGGAACGGGTCATGAATATAGATCTATGCCATCGCAGTATCGCGCGTCTCTGCTTCGATGCCACGGAGACAAGCGAGGAGGAGGCAACTGTTGCCGGCGCCGTCGAGGTTTTGCAGGCGGCACATAATAAAATCCAGTGCGTCCAGGGACTGAAATCTGTATTCGTGAATTTGGTGGAGCTGCGGCTCGCCCACAATCAGCTGGGACACACCAGCACTCCTTACTATCGTGTTCGGCACGCGTGCTTGCATGACGCGGCGACTGCGGCCCAATGCTGCGATGGTGTAGCGTCATGGATCTTGGCGCTCCCCGCCACGTTACAGGTACTCGATGTCTCCTTCAACTACTTGCACAGCTTTCTCGAGTGCAAGTGCGTTTGCACAGCTCTTATCAACGACGCACATACGGCCCCTTCGACTTCCACCTCGATCCTTGGAGACACATCCAAAACAACTCCGGGAGATCACCTAGTACGTGTGTTGCGGCATCACTGCCCCCTAGCGCTGCCTTTGTTCTTCTCTGCTGACCGGCTACCGCAGCTGCGCGAGCTTAACATTTCGCACAATTCCCTGGCGGTCAGCCTGCGTGAGAGTGATGAGATGCAGAGCGCGTTCGAAGCTGCCTTTGCCGATTCTGGCAATTCTGCCCCTTTTGTCACTCTCTTGTCATCCCTCGACATGGTGGATCTCTCCTACAACCGAGGAGTCGCTTCACTGAACTGTTTTTTTCTGTGTGCTGCAGGGGCCTTGAAGAAACAAGCGGAAAGGTCTGTTGCCCTCTCCTCCCCGATCAGTACGAGGTCGTCGCGAACAACTCTGAAAATGATGGATACTGGGCTGGCGGATCTTCGAGGTATCGCCTCCGTAAACATGTACGGTTCGGGAGCGCAGTGGCACCTTTGGCTGCATCCCTCCCCGGTGTCTGAGACAATCCTGTTTGCTCCACCTCCTACAATGCTCCAGCTTCTTCACACGATCGTTGGCACCAGAGCGGGTGAGCAAGACGCGGTAGCGATGGAACTCTCAGCTGCAGACGACGCGGCTGAGGCGGCTATAGAGCGTTTACAGTCGGTCGCGCAGCTGGGCGATCTGGAAGCGATTATCTCAATGTCAATCGCGCAAGACGAGATGGCGAAGGACGTAGTGCGACCAAACGGGGCAACATGGGTCTCTACCTTAGCATATGCATGCCTACTCCACCAGGTTGTTCCTTCCCTTGAGCAAGTGGACGAGTTGTGGTCAGCGGCTACCTGCGAGCGTCTTCTTCTGGATTCACTCACTCGGTTGCTGCTTCCATCCTCAACTCTTCGCCCCCAGAAGATGCCGACCGCTCGACTTCTACCGACAGGTGCCCCTCCCCTGCACCCCAATACACCGACAGTGGCAGCCTCGGGACTGCAGCGAGGACTGGCTGGGGCTGCTCATTGCGTAGACCCGGAGCTCCGCACGCGCGTAGTGATGGCATCGACAGCCTCGGCGAGGGATGCCCAGAAAGACGGGGATTCTAGGCATGAGATCGGTGATGTCGATCCACTCTTGTCTTCGGCACCCCCGCCCGTTCGCCCCGGTCAATTTCAGGCCGCCTTGGCTGCGTTGCGGCCCAGTCGTTCGAGCTCGGCCGCACCCCCCACAAGTTGCAGCTCATTTTGCCAGTCAACCATTACGGCATCGTCGATGGCAGGTGGTGATGGAGGGCCTGGAAAGGGCGTCCGCGACCTCAGTGCTGCGTCGATCGATGTAGAAGATTGGTTCACCCCTTCCGCGCTTTCCGGGCCCAACGAGGAGCTGTACGAGTCTCTCTGTGCGGAGGCCAAACAATTACAGGAAGCGGTGCTGGCGAGCAACGCGCGATCTCGAGAAACGCGTACGCACATCGAATCTCTGCAGCAGCAGTTGACTCAAGATCGAGCGAGGGTGATGGATTGTCGGAAGGAGATCAGTCGCTTTCGCGAGGAAAGGGAACAGCTGGAGGCGAATGTAGCCCGACAGCGACAACGACTGGAGAAGCGCGAAAAAGAGGTCACCTACGGTGTGGCTACCATCCGATTACAGGAAGCGGCGGTAGAAGAAAAGGCAGCATTGGAACGTCTTGCGGCGCGGGAGAAGGATCTTGCTCGACGGGAGCGTCAGCTGCGCCGACAGGCTGCGCGCGTTGCCAACTTGAAGGTAGAGTACCACGGCAACGGTCCTTCTGGGCAGCCGAGAAAGTTGCGCAGTGAATTGTTGCGTGAAGCTGCGATACGCAAGCGACTCGCTGAGCAGGAGAGCAAAGACCCTTTCGCCTACTCCCCGACTCCGTTCAAAGCAGATCATCGTCGTGTGAGCCCCCCTGTGTCCCCTGACTGCCGTGAGGCGTACGGCCATGGTACCGAGGAGGAACGCGCGTACTTCAGACTCTACAGTGATCTCGACGCACCTTCGCTTCGCGAGGCGGCAGAGCAATACGTTGCTCACCTTCCCCCAGCCCAGCAGCGGCAGCTCCGGGAAGCCTCTGCCCACTCACCCTCCAGCGGCGGTCTAGCGAAGTCACCTTCCCACAATCGAGAGACGTCACCCACTCGGCAGCGGAGTTCCTCGGGAAGTGGTGAACGGTTTGTGAAGCACACGGCAGGAAATATCACAGGCTCCCCCCCTCCTGCTCCAAACACGGTGCGTGACTTGAGTGCGCTGTCGCTCTCAGAGCTTCTCGATGCGGCAGCTGCCATTCGGCAGAAACAACTCGCCCTTCAAGATCTTCAGAGGCAATGGAAAAACTCACGATCTCCGTCAGCACCTTCCGCCCAGTACCCCATGAAAAGCAATGAACAGCATGGCCAGAGGGAAAGCGCCGCATCTTCCCACCGCAGCAGCAACGTTAGCAGAAGTGATGTTGCGTCAGCGGCGTCAACATCGGCTGAAGATATACCAGCAGCAGCTCATGCAAGTAGCACACGGTCTCCATTTTCATCCGCGAAAGTACCCAAAGCGTCGGGCCCCAACGATGCCCAGCAGCTCTTCGATGCAGTACTGGAATTGCGGGCGAGTGCTGCTACCATGGTCTCTTCCTCTTGTTCGGCAGTGCGTTCTGGCACAACCGCAGGGGATCGCGATGTTTTTCCTGCAGACGGCGACACATTCTCGGCACCTGTTTCTCCTCCAGGAGCTGCAGACAAAGTGGAAAACCGAACAAGAAATGCAGTGCGTGGCCGTTGTCAAGGTGGGGGGGCGAGCAACGATGTGCTTCCGCACCAACCGCAAATAAGCAGGGCACTTTTTTCTTGAGACTTGCCGTGCATAGGCGCTCGGAGAGTCGTACGTGCGTCGATTGCAGAACGAACAGGGTGTGAGCAGGTACATAGAAGATAACATGGCGGTGTTGCAGCGAGTGTCAGGGTGTTTCTTCTCTGTACCCCACTCAGGTGGAGCGAGGGGGACCGAGGGGTACCACCGCTTCCATCCGCAACACTCCAACCGGTATTATAGAGAAACGAACGGCCAAGAGGCAGTTTTTTAAATTCATTTCCCCCCCCCCCTCACTCTCAGCGGAAGGATGTCAAGGCCGAAAGTATCAGAGTTTCAACAAAAGGACTTCACAATCAGCACACGAAGAAGACATCTTTCTTTAGCTGTGCTGAACGGGTGCATAGGGGTAAAAAAAAGTACGCGTACATGACAACCTCTGTTTCGTTTTCCACCTGAAAACAGGCGTGTTAAGTACGCTAATTGGTCGATAAGTGATGTGGCTTCCATCAATGGTCAGGTTGAGGATCGTGGAGCGCTGAATCCCCGGCGCCAGAGAATTCTTTCTCGTGTTTCCAATTCCTGTTTGATTCTTGGGCTCGCCAGCTCGTCGCGCGTGCATGTTGCTCCATCTTCCTTCCGCAGTCAGTGAGTACTCTATGTTGATCAAACTATCTCCCATTTCCATCTTTCTCTCTTCACTTGTGGGAACACCTCATGCGTGCTTCACGACACGGGAATGTACCTCCACTGACCAGTCTCCCTCCTTTCAGTGCCTCATTAAAACCCACCCCTTACGTGCTATTTTTCGGGCCTCTTCGACGCTTTCTTCCCTTCCCCTTCCCCCCCTCCCTCCTGGTACCCTGCCTTGATTAGCGTAAAGCAAGTGCGTTGTTTTATTTCTGTGTACTGCGGTACTGTAGAAGCTCTCTTTGCGACTCTCCTCCCAGAATTGGTATTCCCTCACCCCCCAGAAAAAAAAATTACAATCAGCGCTTTCCTTCTCCACCGCAGCCATGTACAACAACGACCGCAAGGCTACTGTGAAGAATGCTGACATGCCTGAGGATATGCAGGCAGATGCGATTGAGG
Organism: Borovskyia barvae; assembly: GCA_030849085.1. NCBI lineage: Eukaryota > Euglenozoa > Kinetoplastea > Trypanosomatida > Trypanosomatidae > Borovskyia > Borovskyia barvae. Next base: position 154,248 of record JASAOM010001098.1, on the reverse strand, counting down.
TGACACTCCAAGCGATGGAGAAGTTCAACATCGAGAAGGATATCGCTGCGTACATCAAGAAGGAGTTCGATAAGAAGTACCAGCCGGCGTGGCACTGTATTATCGGCCGGAACTTTGGCAGCTTCGTCACCCACGAGACTCACTGCTTCGTATACTTCTACCTCGGTCAGGTTGCCGTGCTGCTCTTCAAGTGCGGTTAGTCATGCAACGCGCTCCTTGAAGAGATAAGGGGTTTTAAAAAAAGGAATCACCGGCTTACAGGGGAACTCCACGTCTCATTTTGGTGATGAAATGGGCAAGAGAGAGAAGAGTAGAACATGCATTTTGCAAAGGGATACGTCTCCTTCTCCACCCTTTTCAGGTATCAACGCTGATTCACTCCTTGTTGCTCCTCCCCCCCCCCCCCCCCGACGTATGCGATGTCGGAACGCATGAAATAGAAGTGATGCCCGGGGAAAAGAAAAAAAAATGGAGAGGAAAAGCAGTGGAAGCAGTGAACTTATGCTAGGTGGGGCCAAGCAACTCTTTTTCAGGCGCATCCACCCTCCCCCTCTCCACCCTCTTCGGCCCCTTCATCTCCTCATGAAAGGTCTGTGAGTGATTCGCATTAGCAGTGGAGTGCACGGCGCATGAAAGGCCGGCTCGCGTAGTCGCCGTTTCTTTTTCCCTTAGAGCCCCATGGGGGTGGTCTTCCCCCCTCCCTCCTCCCGAAATTAGTGTCTTTTCCAGTCTGGCTGTTGAGAGGAAGAGCCGATCTTCTCTGAGGTTTCTGGAATGGGCGTGCATTGCAAGTGCGGGGATCGGTGGACATCTCGCTGACGCTGTAGCCGCAAGTGCCGTTGCTCCCTCGCGCAGAAGAGAGAAAGAGAAGAGAGAGGAGACACGTGCTGCATGGATGCTACACTCTCCCTAGTGAGGTTGTGAGTTTATTCGCCCCCTTTTCAGCCCCTCGCATGCCCATTATCCATTTCCTTCACGGGTGGTTGCGGCTGGTGCGGCGACTTTTCCTCCTTCGGTGCACTACACCTTTTCTTTTCCGTTTTCAGTTGTATGTCTCCCCCTTTCTTTCTTTTTCGGCTCTCCATCGGCGCCTCAATGCGAGCTTTTCCACCAACTTTTCTTCACCCGCTACTTTCACGGCGGTGTGCTCCTCTGCTAGGCAGCGACGCCGCACCCATATACTTGTCCCCATGCTTTGTTGAGTGTGTGTGTGTGTGTGTGTGTGTGTGTGCGCGCGCACGTCAATCCAGCAGCAGTCACGCATGAAGAAAGCATCGTGTGAGAGGAAAATATGTGGTTTGGCAACTATCATAGATATTAACATATATATATATATATATGTATGTATAACCGAGAAGCGGATGAGTCGTCGTGCTGACAGAAAGGTAAAGGAGAAGAGTGTTGCATGCACGGATAAAATCAAAACCAAGGAGCGCTGTAGAGACGAGGTGAGGGCGAGGAGAAAAACCGAAGAAACACTGAAATTATGTATTTAGCTTATGAAAACTGTCGCCTCAATTTTTTTTTAATGTGTACCAGGACAGCTCGTGTTCACGCACTTTTCCTAGAGTATGGCGTGCATGGATGCGTGTGTGTGTGTGTGTGTGTGTGTGTGTGTTATCCTTTCTATCTATTTCCTTTGCCGTGGGGACAGCGAGTGGGATAGGGGGAAGAGGAATGGGAAGAGGAGAATAGAAAGAAAGGCTGAATTGTTGCGTGCCCTTTTTTGCTAATTCCTTCGCCCCCCCCCCCTTTCTGTCGTTCGTTTGATCCACTCCCTTGTGGTCGTGCGGGGCTTTTCGTGTATTCTACCAATACACTAATGGCCGAGTGGATCTGTACACCAAAGGGTCATCGCCTCCACGCCCCTCTCCACCACACGATTACACGCACGGAGTTTAAGATGCTGCTCTCTTCATGCGAGCGTGTGTGTTCACCTACGGCGCTGTGTCGACGTGTGTTCTGTGTGAGGAAAAAAAAACATGAAAGGTGGCGCAAAGGGAAAAGCGGAAAGGTTTGCGAGGTGTGATACAGAAGGAAAGGCGAGGCGCAAGAAGGTAAAGGATGGTCGTTATCGAAGGTGCACCCAGAGAAAATTCATGCTGCGCTGCAAAATCCACGAGAGGTGAAGCAAAGGGTTCGAGGTGAGAAGAATAGAAAGGGACCGTGTTGCCCTCAGGTAATGTTCCGCGTTATGCTCCCCCGCCCATCCCCTTCATTTTATCCCTCTCGAAGAACTTCTTGTGACGGCGGGGAGGCCCTTCTCCGATTCCTGTTATGCATATATGTACGCACATGCAAACAAAACGCGCTGATACGTTGACAGGTTCGTGAATGACTTGGTTGAAACGAAAACATTTCATTACAAGAAGGAAAAATGGAACAGGGCTATGAAGGGAAGAAGCGAAAGGAATACGAGATGTGCCAAGTGTTCTTGATGCTTTGCAGAAATACCTCGCTCTTTCTCTCTCAATCCTTCTACTTCTTCCTTGAGGCCCTTGAGGTGGAAGTTATGTGAGTTTCTTCTGCCATTATGTGTGGCTGGAGGAGAGGGGGAGAGGGTAGTAGTGGCAGAGCCCCCCCCCCCCCCCCCTTTGCAGCATTGGGAGCACAGAGATCTTCTTTCCCGGCGAACTACCTGAATTAATAGCGTCCCTCACTTCTATTATTTTCATGAGTGACTTTCACCGCCTCGACGTTGCGTGTGGGAGGAGGGGAGGGGAGGGAGGGGGGGGTACCGTGTCGCCTTCCTTCTATTGTATGCTCTTTATCTTCATTATCTCTCCCTTTTCTACCTGACGGTCTTTCCTTTCACCGCTTCGATGCTCATGCGGTGTGCAGCCGCTCTGGTCCGCCCATATAGCTATTAATGCCTGCATGCAGAAATACATATCTGCGCTTTTGCAATACTCGTTTATAAGTCACAAGGTTCGTCCAAAAGACTTGTGGAAAAAGAAAAAAGGTTGGGCTCTCTGTAGCTGCAGTCGATGACGGTAGGCCTCGTTCTTTCGGCTCTGTCGAGACCTTTACAGGCCCTCGTGCTCATTGGAAGTGGTCGATTGGTCGATACGCCCATCACACCGTAATCAGGCCCCACGGACGGCCACAGGTATTTACCTAATTCTCATCGGTACCAACCTCAACTTTTCGGTTTGGTCTCTCGGGTAAAAGTACCGGTGCACTGCACTTGTAGCCGTTGATTTGGTCTTCTCAGGCATCCCTCCTCGAACCTCCATTACACGCTGCTGTTTGCCTCCGTCAACGATACATCGGTGGTCGCTGAGCAGCTCTCGTATCTCTACCGCCACCATGTCCACCTTTTCTTGCCAATGCCAAGGCTACAATGGGACACTTGTGGTCACCGAGAAGGAGTTCTACTTCACTTCGTCACTCTTTCGCGTAGATCTCAACTGGAGTAATGTGAAGCGGATGCGATTAGAAACGCAGCAGATAAAAGGGGTACCGACGAGTGTGCTCGTAGTGGTTTTGCAGCAGAATGAGGTGATGCGGCGCCAGTCCGAGAGCCCATCTGTGCAGAGCAAGCGCGGATCATCGTCTCGAAAATACTTTTTTTATGGATTTCAAGATCTGCTAGGAGCGGAGGAGCAAATAAAACGCTACATGGAGCTCTACCTTGCCACGGAAAAGAATGATAGAGAAGAGGCGCGGGAGGACTCGGATAAGGTGGCAGAAGTCAACGGCTTCAGCTCTGCAGGCTCTGATGTGGCAAAAGAGGAAAGCTTGGCCACTTCTCGCCTTCTTACACGTCGTAAGACTGAGACAGAAGTACGACGTCTCCCTAGCGGAATCTCCTTTACGGGTCGCCGCGTACCGAACTCCGGTTTGCTACGTCTCAAGACGCCCAGCGGGTCTTTCAATAACCCTACTCCCGGCATGCCTAAAAGTAATGCAGCAAAGTACATGGGACTGCTCTCCAGGGTCTATTGGCTTTCTTCCGTCGTCTTAGTCGCCGTCATGCTTGTCTTGCTGGTACGGCGACACGTCTTCCCCGGTCGCCCCCATCCACAACATGTGTTCCAGACGGCGGAGAAATTTATGACTGACATTCAACGCCTGGAAAAGGCGAAAAGTGCTCTGGAGCTGTACGACAGTCATGAGACACTTTCTCAGTACTTCAAACAGCGCAAGGATCTAGCGGAGCAAAGCCGCGTCCACACACGTCAGCTTGAATACGTCGCTATGGAGTTGATGCAGCATTACGTCGCTTTACAGGCCAACATAGCCTCGCTGCGCGGTCGCCGAATGCTGCGGCAGGCTCAAGAGCAGCAGAGCAGCACGGTTTCTGTTCCTTGGCCAGCCACGATCTCGACGGAATATAGTGTATCGTTAGAGAACCAACGCGGTCAGCATGTTTCCTCCTCGCACGGGTGTGCCCATCATCCGCTCAAGGATAATCGTGGGGCGCCCAAGTTCACCAACAAACGTAAAAGTGGGGTCGCGAACAAATCCAAGTCAAATCCAGCAGCAGAGCGGCGCCGGAAAATGTCCATTTCTAAACTGATGGGAGATGTGCACTGGTGGGCTCGCCGGGCACAGTCGGTCTGGTCCTATGTGGCCACAGCCGGCTTCGTTCCTCTGGAGGCGAGGCGACCCACGGTGCCGTCCTCGGCGAGGAAGATACCCCACAGCACCGCCGGCCGAGGTTGGGTAGAATATAAGGAGAGACTAGGAGAGAGCTTCCAGGTGACACAGTTGGTACCCGCTGCCGAGGACGAGGAGCGCCACAGCTGCCGTATCCTCGTGAAAGAGCTTCTGAAGACGGTGGGCCTGACGGAGCGAGTCTTCGCAGCTTTCAACCAGGTTTTCCTCTTGGATCGGTATCGTGAAGTGGCGTCCGGTGAGGAGCGCGCCTCGCATTGGTCGCAGCCACCACAGACGCTTGGTAAACTTGACGGTGGGCACAAGTACGTCAGCACGAAGGTATTCTCCGGCGAGGGAATGGTGCGCGTGATGATGCTGCGGCGTCTTGTAAACAGCCTTCTCTACAACGAGCCGCTCGAGAAGGACCAAGCTCGGCGCCGCGCCATGTCGTTGTGGCTGGCCGATGCCGCATTAAAGTTCCGCCAACGTGAACTGGAACTGCTGCGTGGACATACCACTAGCGCTGGCAGCAACGTGACTAAGTTGTGGCTTTCGTTTGAGAACGAAATTATGGCGCCGATTGCCACAGCCTTACGATTGAAAACTAGTACGGACGACGTCGCCGTGCAGCTGCGCAACCCGCTCACGGAGTTGCAATTCTGGTATACGGGTGAACTCGCTTGGAACGAACATGTGCTCTCTTTCTTTTCCCCTGAAGCGCAAGCTGAGGTGCGTAGCACCTATCCCCAATACAACCAGACCGACCGCAGTGTCGCTAATGTAAACGCAAGTCCCGCCAACCTCAGTTGGGCTCAGCTACCCTTGTTTCGCGGTCTCTTGTGCTTTGGTGGGTTACCGCAACTTCTGGAATCTGACAGCGATAGGAGTCAAGATGGAGCTGTAGCGGTAGAGACTGTCGATATCGAGGGGAGAAGCCGTAGGGAGGGGGGTAATATCCAAGAAGAGAACTCCACCAACAGCGAAGCAGAATCGCGTGATGCCGCAGAACGCGTCTCCACGCCAGCGAACCTTTCTTCCGAGAAAACCCCCGTCTCAGCAGAGAGGATCGATTTGTCAAGCACCACAGAGGTGCCGGCCGGGCATGCCACGGCAATGAAATCGGAGGGTCAACCACGCTCAACTGACTCCTCGATCCGCGTCACCTTCGCTCCGACGGGTGGTGATCTCTGGAAAGAATTGAAGTTGCGATGGATCGCCGACATACAGGTGTTTCGTATGGCATTGGGCCTTTCGCGGGCGAGTCGCAGCGCAACCGCTCTTCGCTCTTATCGTATGGACGACGAGAGTTATAGTACGGTCGCCAACGCGGCATCGGTGAGGCACCGCCTGTTTGGTATTTTATCCATTGTGGACGAGCATTACGTGCGATACTTGGCTCCCCATTCCCTTCGGCGGCTTTTCGTCCGTCTACGCCAATTTTTGCCATCGATTCTCTCGTCTCGCAGTGAGGATGTGTACATCGCGGACCTGCGCAGTTGGGGCACCCAGGATCCGTCCGTGCAGCTGGCGACCACTCAGGTTACTGGACTTGCATCGGGAACGACCAGTGATGTTGCACGCTCGCTTTTATACCTCGTAGTGCAGCCACCGCCACTTCTCCAGATCAGCATCATCTCGGATCGCCAGATTTCCGCTGCGGTGGTGGTGTTTCTCCTATTTGTTGGTGTGCTCGTGGCGATACACATGATGCATGACTGAGGATGACAAAGGAAAAGGCTTTCAGGAGTGGGTGCTGCACCGACCGTCGTCCTTCAAGGATTTCAAGCGTGTGGCGGCGAGCAGAAGAGAGGAGACGTGTAAAGCTCGTGCTGTTCGTGAGAAAGCCAAAGCTTGCATCCAATGCGCCGACGCGCGCGGTGGTACCCATTTGCAAAGTCCTCTTTCTAAAACTCCTAGGCATGCAGATCTCGGCCCTCTTAGCGTGATCTCTTCTTTTTCACTGGACAGTAATCGCACGAGAATGTGCGACTGTTGCTCAACACCTCGTCAACCAGCTTTGCTTCGATGAAAGAGGGAAAGGGGGGGGATGAGCTGACTTTTCTCACCGTAGAAGCTCGTTGCTGTTGCCGCGTTGCCTTCTTTTGTGCGTCGCGTTGAGCGCCTAAGGCGGCAAGCTCCCGTTTAATATTATCGACCTTGCATAAACGTAGCGGTGTGCGATTTTTTTTTTTGCGTGCACACACACACACACACAAACTGATACACGGGTGAAGTACCCCCCCTCCCCTTCCCTCTCCTCCCCCCCCTTCCCTTTCTCCGGCATAGCCACTCGTTTTTTTCGAGTGGTTTCTCATTAGATTGCGCTGTCTTCCGCCGACGAAGCGAGCGGAGAGGGGGCCCGACTCGGCGAAAGTTGCTTGCTATTGCGCTACTCCCTCCCTCCGTTTCTCCTCCATCGCCCTTATCAATTTACACGGGATGGTGGTTTGCTGATACCTCCCCCATAAATGTGACTTCCATTTTTTTTCTTCCGCTTTCGGCAAGGCCGGGCACTCCTGTATACTGCCATATTTATCGAAACAGAACAAACGCTACCGTAACTGAACAGAGCACCTGGGAAAAATGCTCACCTTTTGAGCGTTGCGGTGCCATGTATAAAAGGGGGATGCATATGCGGCCTGACTTCATCGGCAGTACGCCTTCCCCTTGGCACACGGCATCCTTCCGCTTATTGATCCTCTCTCTCTCAACGCGCTGGGAGGGGGGGGGGCGGCGCGCGTACCACTAGACGAGTAATATATTTATTCTTTTAACGTCATCACTGCATCGGCTGTTAAACCTGTCTACTCTTCTCTCCTTCCCCCCATCTTTTCCACACACATATGTCAGCGCTACACACAAATATACACACGCTTCTTTTCATAGTTCCATCCCTCTCCATATATATATATATATATATATATATATATATACATTTGCGCACTCCAGCACCTCCACTGCCGCCTTTCGCTATCGGATACTCCGTGTACACGCATATATATATATATATATATATATATATATATATATATATATATATATATTCCTGCTCTTTAGGAACTGCACGAAACGATCAAAGGATTCAAGCTGTCAAAGAATTTGACAACACTCGCTAATACCCTCTGAGTCACAGTGCAAGCACTTGTGACCCAAACATTCCTTTTCCAAACCTTCGAAGAGGTTTCGTCCAGTGCAGTGGGTGGTGAGGTAAGAGCAAATCGTATTAGTGGTGTGTCTCGGAACATCAGCTCCAATATTTTTGATTTCTTTCCCTCATCACATAATTCCTCCCCCCCCCCCTTCCCACGCACATCAGCACATAGAACAACGCTACGCAAACAGACAAGAGACCGCCGTTGCGTTGAGCAGGCCGCCATTTTTTCGGTTTCATTCTAGCCAGGAAATCGGCCGCAAATGACTATTCCTTTGGAAAACTGGGGGCAGCTGAGGTTGTCGGCTGGAAAGTCGGAAGTCAAGTCGGAGGATGGCACGGACATGAAGAACGCGGAGGCGGTGTTGGAGCTGTTAGCGCTCCCGAAAGGAAAGGCGCGTGATAACGCCAACTACGTACCGCATCCCATACTTAGCATTCCTATTTCTGCCATCGCAAGCGCCTCTGGTACAACGAAAAACGATGTGAGCCTGGCGATGCGCCCATCAGCGACAGCAGGTTCCACTGGGGTAGAGCTGACGTCGATCCGTTTTGCTGTGCCAAACGTTTGCGTCGGCTATGACCAAACAGAAGAGGCAGGCAAAGCTATTCTGCAAGACATACAGAGTAGCATGATGCAGTACCAGGAGCACTTCCTGCAAAAGCACGGCAGTGGCTCCCAGGGTGGTAAGCTGCTCGCGTTGGCTTCCATGGGCAGTGGACTGGCTAAGCGTGCAGACGAGAAAGTGGTGGCCACCTTCGACGACGTGCTCCTTTCGTACCCCTCTGGCAAGTATAAGATCGTCCTGTCGAACTACAACGTGATGCTGGAGGATAAGAAGAAGGGCACATCGAGCGGCCTCGCGACTTTTCCTTTGGCGGACATTCAGAATATTTTTTTGTGTGATGTGCCCATGTATTTTGCGGCGAACGCCACTGTCGACCCTGCCGGCGTTCCTCAGTACGTAGTATTGATCCTGAAAAGCCCACTGAAGATACGGACGACTACGTACCAACACGTCGTCATCTCCTGCCCTGCCGGTCTCATCCTCGATGATGATCACCCCTGGCATTGTGAGCTTACGACCCAAGCGGAAATCGATGCGGCGCTGCACTTGACTCCTGCGAAGGAGGGTGAAGAACCCCCGCTGGTGCCGTCGATGAGTGGCCGTGTGAGCGACATTCTGACTCGCACCTTCAAAGCCGTTGCGAAAGTGCCTGCATACGGCGGTATCAACAAGGAGTACAAGTCGGTTCTCACGGGGCGTACACAGTCCTCGATGCGTTGCCTGTTGCGTGGCGCTGAGGGGCTTCTGTACATAGTCAACAGTGGTTTTCTCTACCTTCACCGGCCCGCCACACGGATTCTATTCAGTGATGTGGTACGCGTCGAGATGGATGAATCAGAGAGCGGGCAAGCCACTTTTCACATCACCGTTTACGTAGCTGGTCCGAAGGGTGAAGAAAAGCACATCTTCTCCGGTATTGCGAAAGAGGAGAAGGAGGGGCTTTTGCGTTACCTCTCCACGAAAGTGAACCTCGTGCGAGGCGGTATAAGCACGGTCGATGACGAAGAGGACGAGGAAGAATCTGGCGATGACGACGACGACGACGACGAGGAAGAGAGCGACGAACATGACGACAGCGGCAGCGACGAAGGAGAGGAGGGCAGCGAGGATGGTGCGTCGCGTAAGCGTCACCGCGAGGAGAAAGAGGATAAGAAGCACAAAAAGCATAAGAAAGACAAGAAGGACAGAAAACATCGACACAAGAAGCATAAGCACGAAAAGAAGCACAAGCATGAGAAAAATCATCGGCATGAGTCTCGGGAGAACTGATAGTCGTTGCGACGGTGAGCTCGAAATCAAAGCTATGATGAATCTGGAGCTTTGCGGGCAAGCCGTCTGCATTTCTGCGTGTGTGTATAACGGGTGCCCTGAAGGGTATAAGTGGGTGCCTACCCACCTCTCTCCTTCCTCGCAAATATGTGACTCATGGCAGTGCGTAACGTCCGCGCTTCGCTTTCTCGTGAGGAGAGGAAGTGAAGCAACGTTCATCACACACATTTATCCCTTTTCGCTTTTTTCTGGTGTTCGCGTGTGTGTCCGACTCGTACGTGAGCCTTTTAGCGAAACATGGCTTGCACAACTTACCGCAACTCGCAGAAAGGGGAAAGGGGGGGAGGGGATAGTGTGAAATAATTGTCGGTAGCGAGGCGTGAGGAAGCTCTTTGATGTTTTCTGCGCTGATCGATAAGAGCCTTCAGTACTTGTACGATCAGATGCCGCGAAAAAATCGCGAAGCGTCTGCCATCCCCCTGAAGAATACAGGTGATCACCCAAAAGATTCTCGAGCAGTCTGGCTCCTCGACACCCCACCATCTTCCTTTCCCGGAGCCACTCCATCGCTTGCTTCCTCCACCGCCGTCAATGTTCTATCGCTCCCTTACTGTTTAGCCCAATTTGATCTTACCATATATTCACTCCTCTCCCTCTCCCGTGCAACCTTACTTTCTGTTACCGAAATGCTACTCTTGATACGGTGATAAATACGTAGAAAGCCCTACTGCGGCCCTTAGAATCGGTAGCTGCGCGTCACCATCGTCTTCATCATACCTTTTTGCCCCCCTTCGCTCTCCTTCCGTGAGTGCGTTGGGGCAGCTTTCTCCACGACCGCCGACGAAGCTAAAGCGCGCAGGCTGCTGGGGGAACTGGATTTTCTCGCCTAAGGCGCTCTTCTCCACCTCCTCTGCTTTGGGTCGCTAAAGAAGAGGGAAACAAAAAATACACGCGCTCCAAAATCGCAGCGCCACTCGAGAACGACGACGAGTTCCGCCACCACAAAGCATAAGAAATAAGAACGATCTTTTCTCGTTTGTGTTTGTGCGTGTGATGCGGAGTGGTGCTCGCTTCGCAACCCCTACAGGGCAACAGGGCACGCAGCGAAGGGGTTATTCTCGGCCGCGGCCTTCTTCGCCGGGGCTTTCGGTGAGATCGTGGGCAAACGTCAACGCTGCGACCGAAAAGAGGCGGATCGATGAGCAACACACACCCCAGGTGCAGCGACGTCCTCGCCCCTCGGCGTTCAGCGTGTCTGCTGTGACTTCCATGCCCGATCTGCGCGATCCAGTTCCACTTACCAGCAGCGCGCCCGGTGCTTCAGTACACCACATGCTAACGGAACTTGTAGGCCTTAGTCAAGGCATTGCTGCGATATTGGAGCACAGCCAATTGTCCCCCGGCTCCGCCTCCAACGCATCAGAACGGCGGCATGAGGCCGTTCTCAAGACGCAGGAAATTGAGCGAATTGTGCGACGAGTAGAAATGCATTTTGCTGACCGTTTGCAGTCCTTAGAATCGGCAAACGCGGCGCTGACCGACGAGGTGAAGCGACTGCGGCTAGCCCGGAACTCGCCACACCGCGAAGTCTTGGACGGGACCAAAGGCCTCTCCAACGATGTGCGAAGGGGTCTGAAAGAAGAATGGGATGCCCTTGAAGATTTAGACAAGGCGTGGTCTTCTGGAGGCTATGGTTCCTCCTCCGGTGAGGCGGATCAGTTGCGGCGCGTCCTTTTAGCGGAAAAGCGGCAGCGGCTCCGTGTTGAGGAGCAAACGCAGTCCCTCACCGAACAGCATGCCAAAGTCGTTGGAACTCTGGAGCGACGACTAAAAAAGCAGGAGGAACAGCTCCACGAACTCATCGTTGCTATCGACGCGGGTAAAAACGGTACTGCGAACCCCGTAACTCCTTCACCGGCGCGCAGATCAGAGCAGGGATCACCGTATCGGCGCACGACACCACGCCACCTCCTTCGACAGCAACTTGTGCAGCACCAGCAGACTCAACGCGAGCTCCAGGAGTACAAGGATAAGCTGCGCCTCGAAACGCCATCCCCCGCTGAGAGTGAAGGCGACGCTTCCCTCGTGGACCACGATGTCGAAAATGTACAACGCACCCTTCAATCGATCCGATCGAGCAAGCCGGTGACGGTCCAAGAGCAGATGCTTTCGCAGCCACCGGCAGACGCCCCCGCTGTTTCGGCACTTCCGTCGTTGTCCCCCCGTTCCTCTCCTCGGACTGTGCCGCAGCCTGACGCAGAAGTGGATGCTATCGCTGTCTTTCTCGACAACATCACAATGGAGCTTGAGAGTTTGAAGGATGCATGATCTGAAAGGTGCAGTTGGGTGCACACGCTTCTTCCGCTCATCGCCTCTACCTCTCGGCGCCGATGGTCTTCCCTGAACCTAGAGCAGTGATGGGCTTGACACCTCCGCTTCCTTCATCATTCAATTTCTTTCCTATCCCCATCTTTTCCACTTGAGTGGGTAAGCTGCAGCCTATCTGATGTCCAATGCTTTCTCTCTGCTGCTCCTTTTCTCACGCTCTTGAAGGAGTTGTGTCGAATGGGGATAGGCGTTGCGGCCGCTACCACCCTTTACAGCCGCTGCGCTTTAATGGAAGCTCGGCGAGCGGGGTAGTTTCTGATCCTGGACTCTCTGCTGATGAGCTGTGCTTTCATGTGGGTGGGGGTGATCTTTTGAGGTGGGTACCATCAAATCATCACGCCCCACCTCCGCACGCGAAACTGTTGCTTACGTAGCTCTCTGCTTTTTTCTCCCTTCCTCATTCACCGCCGTTCCCTCCTCCTGTTGACGCTATTCACCTCTTCTGTGGACTTCATGATAGTTAGTCCTGTGCGCTCTTGATTGGGGTGGCAGTCGCAGCTCTTTTTCTCCCTTTGTCCCCCTTCGTTTCCTTTTGGGGGCAGACACAGACATTCGTAGCGCGTTTTTTTTATCAGCGCAGCGTCCGCAGGTTCGAAACCGAACACCCGCTTCTGCATCCCCCCTCAGTAATTATCATCTCCACATCGGTGACTGTTGTTACACAGCTCTCACCTTCACATACACCGCGTTCGAACATCATGCCCAACTACGCCGTAAGTATTTCGTTGGGAGCGTCAAGCAGCTACGTCGCCGTGGCCCCGGTGAATGCTGAGGCGGACCGCAACTCTACGCCCGATGCTGCCCCTATAAAAGTTATCGCAAACTCCAGCGGTCACCGCAACACGCCGGTGGTTGCAGCCTTGACAGAGCAGGAGGTGCTCTTCGGGGATAACGCCCTCCATCAGTTCGCACGCCAGCCACAAACAGTGGTGCCGTACTTGTTCACACTCACTGCCGCCGCAGCTTCCATTGCAGATTCTCAGCACAACGTCAACACCAGCGGCGAAGCGGGTGCCGCAACTTCGAACGCAGTCGAACCAACCTCGGATCTGCTACAAGCTGTAGAAGCTGCGGCCCAACAAAAGTTTAAAGGTCATTGCCAACTGGTGTGGGCTCCAACCGGTGCGAAACAGCTTGGCTTCGAGTACGTCCTCGAGCAGAACGGGGAGCCGGTCGACCGCTTCGTGTCCGCCGAAGATCTTTTCATTCGATTTCTGAACTACGTCAAAGAGCATTCGGTGGACGGCGTCTGCGGACTCACGGTGAGTACCGGAGGTGGTGGCGACAGCACAGCAAACACGTCGAAACTGTTTCTTACACTGGTCGTACCTCGCTACGCTTTTCCCGAAGCCGCCGATAGCGCTCATCAGGCCCACCGCGCCAGCACGGTGGAGTGGCTGAAGGAAGCGGTGCTGTCCTCCCATTTTGGCGCGGTGGTGCTCAGTACTAATGTGGTATTCAGTGATGAGGCCGCGGTGATGGCCTACGATAGCGCCATGCGAGAGCGCCAAATGCCACGCCTGCTGTCCTCTGCTCCGCATAATGTGCTCGTGGTAGACTGGGGTGTCCATGCGATGTGCCTTACGCTACTGTGCTGTCGCGGCGGGGTCCTCGTGTGCCCACCGCGGCATCACAACGTTCCTTTTCGCTGCTTTACAAGGGGAAACAAGTCTATTGGGGAGGGCTACTTTGCCGTGGGTGGCGCGAGCGGTGGTGACGCGCTGGACGTCGCGCTCGCGGAGAGAGTGGCGGCGCAGTATATAACTCAGCAACGTCGAATCTTCGCCAGTCCATCGCGCAACCTCGGTTTGCTGCTGAGGCTCAACCACATGCTTCCCACCGTCGGCTCAGCAGCCCATCCAGCCACCCAGCTTATCCAGGAAGCGATTCCGTCGCGCGCCATGCGCCGACTTGCTCTCCTCCTGGCAGAGAAGAAGGTCTCGCTCAATACCAATCCCCCGGCGTCATCGGTGTCGGTGGAGGTGGAGGCTTTCTACGAAGGAATGGATTTGATGGATACGCAAACCCTGACGCGGAACAAACTCGACAACGCGATACGAATTGAATGGGGCCTGGTGGACATGTTTAACAACGCCGTGCGTGACTTTGCCGATGCTTACAAAGACACGTGGGCAGAGGGCTTTGTGGATACAGTCTTATTTGCGGGTGGCATGTGCCAAATGGCGTCCCTAATAAAATCCCTGACGGCGTCTATTCAAGCAAATGCGCAGTCGTCCTTTTTTTCACCGACAGTGCGCGTTCTGGACTTCAGTGTTTTGGGTAACGGTGTATGCGCTGACGAGCTCTTTGCTGTGGGTGGGTGCCAGCACAGTTGCTGTGTGGCCGATGCCTACGCTACTGTACGAACGACTAACGCGAAGCAAGCGCGGAAAGGTGCAGGAAAGCTGCGGACCTCGATCCTCAATCAGGTGTCCGAAACTGCCACAAAGGTGTGGGAGACTCTTACGAAAGACGACGACGATGAGAGCAGCGACGAAGATGAAGAGAAGACTGGGAAGCTGATCAACGATGCCCACTCAGGCGCATTCCTTCGCCAAAATCTCTACCTGTACATTGGCGATCCAGCGGTGCTGACGTCGGCAGCGGTCCAGACGCTGCCCTCAGCTTCGCTGCATGCCCTTCTAGGGCAATCGACAGCCCTGCCGTGTCGCATCGCCATCCCATGGACCCCCTGTGCGGTCGATTCTGCGACGGTGCTGTATTTCTTTACCGACGCAACGGTGCCTGCAATTGCGGAGGCGGCGGACACCTCGGTGGATGTGCGACCGGCGCACACGAAGGGTATCACAATCGCCGCGTCAGCTGGGACGTCTCACGGGGGAGCTCCGACTTCCTTCTGCATTGTCGTGACAGCTGAAGCAAAGTGGAGTGTGGAATCGCAGAAGGAGGTGCGAGTGAGCGTTCAGCTAGTGCGCATGCTGAGCGGTTCGCGCACGGATATGTCCTCCGTGGTGCTCACCCCTGGAAACATTTGCAGTACCACTGAATTTGCTCTCCGGTGACGTCGATCACGCTCAGTTTCTTTAAAATCATAAACGAGCTGTGGTGCCCCCCGTCGACATAACTTCGGCCACTTAAGCCCTCGGAAGTGACACAACCGGACCCGCACCTCTGCATACAGCCTTACCTGTACGACGATCAACTCGAGTAACCCAGCCGAAGAGAAGTAAACGGCTTCCCTCAGAGCTGCAGCTACGCATCCTCGTTCTTTCCTCCTCCCTTTTCCCTAACGGCATCCTTTTTTTTTCAGTAATACGCTAACGCTGACGAGTAAGAAGCAGTGTGCTGCCTCAACGGCGGAGGGTTGCCGCTTCTCGAGGGAGTGGGAAGAGGGGAAGCTGACATGAGACGACACCGTTTCTCCTTCTCCCCCCCTGCTCTGACCTCGCGGACGGCACACACAGTAGTGTAGGCACCAGTCCGACACGTAGAATTGGTAAGCAAATCATAATAGGAAAGTAGAAAAGGACACGCAAACACAAACGCGTGAAACACCGTGTCACTAGAGCTGTGCGGATTCGCCTTTCCTCCTCAGAGGATTCCGTATTCTCTCCTGATCAGCGGTCTGCCGCAGCAAGCACCATCCTCCACGCTCTACTGGACGGATCCTTTTTTCTTTTGATCGCCCCAACTGGTCAGCAAGCCTCTCTCCATCCTGGCGCGCCGTCTCAGTGATATTCCATTCGCGAAGTATTTCCGATGAACCATCTCATACCTGCGTGCCAGACCGTCGTTCATTGCCCTACCGATGCACCCTCTCTGCTGAATATCGGCACATTTTATTTTTTCGCACTGCTCCCCTTTCGCTTTGCCCTTGACCTTGTATATATATATATATATATTCTACTCTCTGCCTCAACAGGAAGCGGAGAATAGTCTCAAGCTGATGGTGCACCACCGCTGCGGCACTCTCCCTCTCGTATTTTCGGCTGTAACAACGCTGTGTCTGGAAGCCTTTCCCACCCCCCAAGGCCATCCAGCTCACCGCTGCGAAGCACCCAACCTTACTTTTTTTTTTGAAAATCGGTAGTTCATGCCCTCGTCAGCGCCGCCCAACTCCGGCGATGGCAAACCGCGCCGGAGCGTCGCCAACTACACGGAGCCGCCCAAGAAGAATCCTTATCTAGTTAAGCTGTCCCGCTTCTACTCCACGAAAATACCGATGGGCGTTCGCGAGTTTGTTTTCACGGGTCCCCTGCTTATCCTAACGTTCGGCATTGCCTACTTTTTACCATCCTTCATATCTGCGGAGCAGTTCACGATGGGGCTGACACCGCACGAGCAAGACATGCGAGAATACACGTTGGAGCCGATCTACGATGCGCATGGAGGCTTGAAAGGTTACCGCCACATCAACGTGAAGCAACCGGTAGAAGAGCGCAAGTGAGAAAACCTCCCCCTCTTGAGAGAAACTTCTAAGGCAGCTCGGGTGGAACGGGAGTGTCAGAGCTGGTTTTCTCACGGCTGCTTGGCCTGCATCGCCCTTTTCTCCCTCTCCTCCTCTTCCTCTTCCTCGATAAGCTGCTATCTCTCCTTTAGGAGGCGAGCCCCTCTTTCCACGGCGCATTGCACAAGAAGCGTTGCCTTTTCCCCATACTCACCGCCCTGTTTTAACTTCGTCGCATTGCGAATCGTCTTTCTCGCACCCTTTCCTCCCGAAGTACCCGCAACTTCGTCGCTTTAAGTGTCCCTGGCGGAGATCATATCGAATCCATCCGGTGGGAGTCGAGCACCGAGGCGGGACCACTTCACAACTCTAGAAGAAAGAAACGGAGTGACATTCTTTTGTGTGCGTGTGTGTGATACTTCATGCTCGACTTTGTCATGGACCAACTCGTGTGTCGCAGTAGGCACGGTGCATACGCCGTTCAGCTCAACTATCTTCATGCTCCTATAAAGCTCCAATTCTCCAATAAAATGTCAAGCATGCATACCGCGCATCGATGTATATATGTGTGAACATCGCCATTGCACCTCGCAGTTCCCTTCTGCCTTCGTTGATGTTTGTCTCTAGTTCCTTACTGGATGAATACGGGCAATGTGCGAAGCCTTCCACTGCCTCAACTCCCAGATTTCTCCTCTCTAGAGCGCCGCATTTTTGTCGGAGCGTCAACTCTTCCTCTTCTTTCTTCTCTATTGGCCACCTCACGCACCGTCTTCGCTCTCCAATGGCAGTCCCCTCTTACCCCCGCTTCTTACACCCACTTCTTCCCAACTCATAGAGGACATGCGGCTCACAATAGACTTGGTGCGCCGCGCACCACAATTCACTAATACGATGCTTCAGCGCGAAATCGACCTGCGTGGACTGCGTATTTCTTCCCTCGACGAGCACGTGCTGGTGCTGCTGGAGAACAGCTTCGATGTGATGAATCTCACCTCCAACGCCCTGACAACGTTGGCTTACTTTCCCGTGAAGGAAGCCAGTGGGGTCGGTGCAGCTCCTACGGCGACTGAGGGTGGCGGCCACGGCGTCAAAGACGTGCGGATGACGCGAGTCACGACTCTCATCGTTCACCGCAACGAAATCCAGCGCGTCAGTGTGGCGTCCTGCGTATTGGCGCTGCCGAACATACAACACTTTTTGGCAGACCAAAATCGCCTAGCGCAGGTACGCGACCTCTACTGTTTGAAGCAATGGAAGAAGCTGGAAATTGTGTCACTGGAGGGAAACCCGGTGTGGGAAAGCAACAGCGAAAACTTCAATGATTCTAAGTTGCGCGCTTTTCTCGTCTTTCTTTGTCCTCGTCTGAAGCTCATCAACTATCAGCGTGTTACTCAGGCTGACCGGGAGCGCGCACAGGAAATGAAGGATTCGTTTAAAAAGATGGTGTCTTTATGGGAGTCGGGTGTGACAGCTGGGGCGCTCTCGTCCTCGGCGGAAGGGGGAAAGAAACTGCGCAAACGTGGCCGCGAGGGTCGCGCAGCAGCAGCAGCTGCTGTTGCTGTAGCTGTCACCACAGCGGCATCAACTGCCGACGAACCCGACAATGGGTCGCATAGCCCTGCCGCAGCCGTAACGGCTGATGCGGACAAAAACGAAGACGCCGCCCTTCAAATACGCCTCGACCAGCTGGAGGAACGCCTTCTCGCGGACGACGTCACGGCAGAGGAGATGGCGGCACTAGAAGAGGAGATGGCAGAGTTATCGGCGAAGATAACGGCGGGGCGCAAGAAGCGGCGCCATTAGCTTTATGCTTCGCTTCGATCCGCTCTTTTGTTTCCTCCTACTGTGATTGCATATGGCACTATCGAACATAGTGAAGGCGAATGAAGAGCACCCGAACAGGCTCAAACTGAGCGGTCAGCCGCCTTGGCGTAATTAATCGAAGAATACCCCCTCACCCGAAACAGCAAGACCGAAAAAGTTGTACAGAACACTAGCGAAGAGCGTTACGTCACTCACATCAATGTTCATCATGAGAAACTCGAATGAAATGGTTCGGCCGTTTTCTTTTTTCATGGAGGTGTCGTCCAACTTGTCTCGTTTCCCTCTTGTTGTTCGCGTTTGCCATCTTCGAATGGATGATTTATGGAGGCCTGCATTGCTGCGAGTGAGCGAAACGGCGAAAAAGGGTGGTGGTGGTGCTGGTGATGGCGAACCCAGCCTTCGTGATTTTGGCTGCAACCCTTCTCGCCTTTTCTACCCTTAAGGAGCATTTTTCTGATGAGGGGATCCACCGCCGCCGTGCACGCAGCGTCACCTTCTCGGGTGGCTAATAGCCCAGGGGGTTAAAAGGGTGGGTGGAGCACATCGCACGGCTTGTGCATATTGGGGTAGGAAACACAGAACTTCGTTTCTAGCTCCCTCTCTTTAAGAGACAAAAATGCCCCGGGCAACGAACAACACACAGCGTGGGCTTCATAGCATTGCAGCCCAACACCACCTCCCCACCTCTGTTCCCCAGCAAACGATAGGATTCCTCCCACCCAATTACCGACTGCTGCTCTCTTCTGTCTCTCCCTCTCGCGACACTACCACTACCTCCTCGTCGTCAAGTTCTCTACCATCGCAAAAAGTTTTGCATTTCACATAGCAAGCGATGATCCGGGCAGCTCGTGTAGCACGCTGCACCGCCGCAGCCGGCAATAAATTTTCGTTCATCGATAAGATGACAGCGCTGCGGAGAGACCCGGAGCATGCGCTGAATGGTGCCGAGTACGCGTTCATGAGGGACCGTCTAGCCGAGTATCGCAAACTTCAGCAGACATATGCTGTGAAGCAGACTGATGTGGAACGAGCTAGGAAGGCAGCACAGATGTGCGGACTCGAGTTTACAGGCAAAGGGAGCCGCAAACATCCCGCAACGGACAGCTAGCTCACCAGAAAATTTTGCGATACAGGCATGGCGTTGCTGCGTGCGGCCCTCCCCTTCATCCCTGGACTGGCGCAATTGCAGAGCATTCTCATCGGCGATGGTGTCGAAACTTTCACACGCAGGAGAAATGAAAATCTTCCACTCAATAGCGAAAGCGAAAGGCTTTGCCGATCCTATTCGTCGTGAGGCTTCCTCCCTTTCCCCACACCCCGACATTCCCTTCTGATCCTCACGGTTTGTGATTGGGAGAGTCAGCTTCCTTGACGAAACATCACCTACACATTATGTTATGCAATTGTGCGTGGAAGAAAGGGAGAGGATCTTCACATCTGGATCATCTCTCTCGGTGCTATCAGATAGAGGCCACGCGGTGGTAGGTGGGCGCGCTCACCGAAGCGGTACTCCCGTATTCCGAGACGGAAACCATCCACCCATCCTAAATGCAGAAGATCCTCTGGAGGATCTCTTCAGTCTTGCATATCTCCCATAAATTTTGGGGATCACCTTATTAAAAATCCTTCTTCTTCCTGTTCCTCTCTCACGTCCTCTTCGGTGAAGCCATCCTTCATCTCCCTACTCTTTTCAAGCCGAAAAGTTGCATCACTGCAGTGCAGAGAGGGGACGGCAAGCGTCACCTTCTGTATACGCTCCCTCAACCGCAGCGTTGCTTTTTTTTTCGGCTCCAGGGGAAGAGGGCGGGGTGCATTCGTTTCGGTCCACCGTCACGGCCTTACCACCACCAACTCCCACTCTCCTCGTGAGAATTGTCATAACTAGAAAGGATGAATTCAGAAGGGCGAAAGTCGCGTGGATCCGTCCAACGCGCTGCCAACTTCGTGAGTGTCACGGTGATCTCCAATCCCTTCTTTTCCGAGCCGCCGGTGCAGCTGCCCAATTTGGACCAGCTTCGCTCTACCGATGTGTTGGTCCGCGCTTACTGTGCCTCGCAGTTTCCTCCCACGCCAAGTCCGTGCAGCACGGGAGACAGTCCGCATGCTCCCACCCAAACGCCGCCCACGCTGTCCGCGCTGGTTACCGATGTGGGCGAACAGAAGCTCACAGGTGAGACGGTGAGTGCCTCGGTGGCGCGTGAGATTGTCGAGCTAGCCGCAGACCTGTTCGCATCTCGCTCGCTGGACCGCCTTGTTGGGTCGTACACGGCGTACGCGGCGTGGGACGACATGAGAGACGTGGTAGCTACCTCTTTTTTGCCTCAAGATCTGGGAGAAGGCTGGGTCTCGGTGGGGGCATTAAGAACGCGCTGTGGAGGTGGCGCTGCGTCATCTACCACGACACATCCAATGGCCGCTAATCCTCTCATGTGTGGGGTGGAAGATGCCACTGCCGGTGTGCCTCTCTTCCTGCGAAGCGCCTTGTCGCTTGCCGGGATTCCCACTCGTCACCATCCATGCCGTCTCACACCGCAGTCCGCTATCCGTCCGCCTCCACTGGCGCCGTGTGATCCCCGCGCGGGGCCACCCCTCCGCTCCTCTTGTCCCGTGCCACCTGCGTCCGTGCCCATTGACGCCTTCTGCCGCTACGTCATAGCGGTGGAGGAGGCTCCAGTGCTTCTTGGTGCACATGAAACCTCTAGCACATCCCGTCGCGGAGCTCACCAGCGACCGCGCGTTGTGAAACCCAATGCACACGCAAGTGGGAAGAGTGTGGCAGAGGCTCAGGAGAAGCAATCATTATCGCCATCACCCCCGCAAGCTACTTCGCAGATGGGAGCTAGGCGGGGCAAACGAGGTGGAGATAGGCGTCATGCGGATCGCTCGCCCAAAGCTTTGCAAGCCGCAGGCGGCATACGCAAGACCCTTTCGGTCTCAGCGGAGGCGACGCAACCCTTGCAAGATGCTTTGACCACCGCCATGCGACAGGCCCCTCAAGTTTTCGGGGAAAGCGCTGCCGGCGCACAGCACACAGATCGGTCTGTTGGGCGTGTCACGGCGACCGGTGACTCATCCACCGTGGCGGCCGGTGAGACCGACAAGAAACACCCCGTCAGGGTATCGCCACGTGTAGGTAATGCAGTGCTTTCTGTGGAGCAAGATCGCCTTTGTAGCACCGAACGCGCACGGATAGCGCAGCCCCGCAGCGATCGTCGTAAGGAAGATATCATATGCCGTGTCGTGCCTCCACTTAACCAAGACGAAACCTCAGATACGCAGAATGGCTCAGAGATGGCCGAGGGTGCGCTGAAGCAAATCCGAACTGAGACGAAGCAGAAGAAAGTCGGCGCTCCACCTCCAGACGTCACTACAGCAGCGACAGCGGTAAAAGAAACCACACGTACGCGGGAGATGTGGGCGTCTTCCTTTTACACCACAGCTGACACATCTGATGAGATTCCGCTCCACGATCAGGTGCAGGTGTACCCCTCGGCTGGCGTGACGGTACGCGCTCCTAGTAACCCACCAAACTCGATACCCCAGCCGCGCCGTGCAAACAAGGGGGCGCCGGGCACCGGTGTCGTCACTAGTGGCGGTGACTTCGTCATTCCTGCTGACCGAATGGCCCTAACAGCCTTCGATGAAAAGCGAAATGCTGCGCGCAAAGCGAATGCGGCGGGGCGCGGTATGCCGAGCCGTGAAAATACGCGGCTGGCACGCGCTATGAAGTGACTCATTTTCTGCTTTTAGTCTGGTGCGCTTGGAGTAGGGCCTAAGTCTCCTACATGGCCAGGGTCCATTGGCCTGTGGAAGATGGCGACGACCGTGAAGACCGCTAATGCGCCTTCTACATCTTCTTGAAGGGCATCTGTAGTGCGTGGTAGTGCTCTATGAGGAGGACGGTGGTGGCGCTATGAAAATGAAGCCGTAGGGGGGAGGAGGAGGGGCATATCTATACATATATGTTCATCTTCTGCCTACCCGTCACTTATTTCATTTCAGTCCCCACCCACCCCTCTTCTCTTTCCTTCTGTTTTTGCCTCTTCAAGGGTATCTGGATCGTTCGCATGATCAAGGGCCTTTCTTCTTTCTTTGTTCTGGTGCATGTCTTGTTCTGTATGTATCTGGTGGCGTTGGGGATTCTCATCGATGTATCATAGTGGTACCCCTCCACAGCTCGTTTCTTCCTGTGTGCTATGTGGCCCGTTGGAGAGAAACGGAGGGGGTGGAAGATTCCTCTCCTCCCCATCTGCAATCGTTCTGACTCGCTCTCTCCCTTCATTTTTCCGAAAAAAGATCATGTACGAAGCCATAGGTCTGGTGGGTTGCTTCACCTCTGGTATCGTGACGCTGGCACGCATCAGTCGGGCGGGCGGTGGTGAGTGCGCCACTTTTGAATTAGTGGGGTGCTTCATGCTTTCTTGCACGTACGCGCCTTTCGTCTCCCGGTGTGGCACCTTTCAAGGGTACTTGCAAAGATTTTTATATGTGAGGGTAATAACTTCCGGTAAGGTCCATTGCGGACCTTTCTTCTTCTCTCCTTCTTCACTCCCTCCCCATGCTTCGAAACACGGTGATGCATGTGCCGCTATGCTAGAGAAAAGCTTTCGCTGATTCATCTCTCCGTTTTACTCTCTCCTTCTTCTTTTTTTTCTACATCCTATACACCAGCCTTCCGCTGCGGCAGATAGCAAACCAGATCTGCATCTACGCGCATTATAAGGCGTCCAGTATATCGGTGTGTAACCCACTCGCCGTACGTGCCCCTTCCCAACACCAGCCTTGTCACCCTTACCGAGCAAAAAATAAGTGTCGTTCCAGCGACGCTGCCGTTTTGCTGGGAGTGTGGCTCCGTTCTTTTTCGCATACACACACACCTACTTGCTCTGCCCTTTCCCTTTCCACGCTTCTTTTCTTCCTTCCTCCGCTCCTCCTCCCCCCCCCCCTCCGACAATGGTCCGAAGAAGTGAAGCAGCAAAAGGCGAGAAGAAACCCCGCCGGAAGGGAGGCAAGCCCGGGCGAGGAAATGATGATGACGACGAGGGTGCCTGGCAGCAGAAGGGGAAGCTCATGCTGGGCAATCCCCTTATTCCACCCGAGCTGGACGAAGATATCGACGACGATCTAGCCTTCAATAGCGAAGATGAACAGCTGTATGGCGAATTCTTTGCCAAGCAGACTGCTGTTCCGCCTTCGAAGGCCAAAAAGACAAAGAAATCCTCCAAAGCGACGCGCCCTACTGAAGATGACGACAGTTTTTTGGAAGACAGTCTCGCCGTTGTCGCCAAGTCGGAGAAAACGACCTCTAAGAGTAAACGTGCGAGCACGAAGGTAGACCGCCACGCCCGTATGGACGACGTGTTGGATAACTATCATGAAGAGGGTCAGAGCAGCGGTGACGATGATGACTACATCGATCTTAGTGACATGCTCGACATGAGTCTGAAGGCGGAAAAGGAGAAGAAGGCCAAAGTCAAAAAAGCTACGCGACTGACCGAGACGGGCACAAAAGTAGCGAAGAAGCGCCGCTCTGCGCCTCTCACATATGAGCCAGAGTCCGTCTTCGGCTCAGCAGATGCGTCGGCAAGCGGCGGCGCTACCTCGTACACCAAAGCTATGCAGCGTATCATGCAACAGGAGGGGGCGGCAGACGGTAATGTCAATGCCGTGAAGAATCGCATAGCGAAATCTTTTCAGAACAAACATAATTTGGTGGCCGTGGACGCAGAAGATTCGGTAAAGGACCGCCTCACCCGCAAAGAGGTACGCAGCATCGTCGAAGAGGGGATGGAGCGCTACAAGCCTATCTTGAAAGAGATTGACTCCGCGAAACACCTGCAACTTCCCATGCATCTTCCCGACAGCACTCCAGTGGCCTCCTCGGTGGGCGGTATCGTTGCGGCAGCAGATGCTCAATTTCGATCCGATCGGGCTTTTACAGGCGCTCAAGCCAGCTCTGTCGCATACCGTTTGGGTAGTAAGATCGATGCGTTGCTCTCCAAGGCGGGTTTGTCTCGGCGCCAAGTGGCTGAGACGGCGGATACGCCCAACTCCATCGGCAACTACGTGAAGTTTGATGGTGGTGAGTTGCACGGTGCACCGCCGCACGGCGGTGACAATGATGAGAAAGCGCCCGACACCGGGTATGTCGCGAAACTGAAGGCGATGCTAGCCTATGAGAACAGCCGCCGCAAGCGCCTCAACCGCATCAAGAGCAAGACGTACCGCCGCATACTGCGAAAGGAAAAGGATCGTGAGCGCGAGCGTCGGGAAAAGGCCTTTGAGCTGCTGCACCCCGAACTGGCACGCCAGCGTCTGGCAGACCGATTGCTCAAGGCTCGCGTAGAAGAACGGGTCACGCAGAAGCACAAAAATACGAGCGCATGGGTGAAGCACGCGAAGCGATTTACGCAGTTCGATGAGAATGCGAAGGATGCCATCGACGAGCAACATGCCACGCACCAACGCCTGATGCAAAAAATGGATCAGGACGCCGGGGAGGAAAACTACGAGCGCTACATGGCCGGTGACAACGAAAGCGAAATGTCAAGTGAGGAGGACCACGTCGTGGACGAACTCATTCAGAAGGTCAGTGCCTCCGGTGGTGCACCGCTAAGCCGGAAGACCGTCAAAAGCATTCTTTGGAGTAGCGTGGACGCCGCTGAGGATGAAAACGATACTGCGGGGTCGAAGGGAAGCCCGATCGCGAAGGCCCGTGCAGAGCTGCGAGAATTGAACTTCATGAAGAACGCTCGGGACCGGGAGGAGCGCGACTACGAACAGCAAATGGAGACGCTGCGGCGTGACATTGAAGCGTACCAAATGGAAGAGCGTGAGGGGGACTCAATGGCGAAAGGAGAGGAAGAAGATACGGCCACCGCAAAGAAAGTTCAAAAGAGCGTAGCGTCTCCGTCCACCCCGGCAGGTCGTCTCACCTTCAAAAAGGTGAAGGGAGGTGATGCAGTAGAGCAGGTGCAGCTACAGAAGCAGGGTGGTATCCGCATTTCTAGCAATGACGGCCTCACGGTATCCGACGACGAAACGGCAGAGCACAGCGACGATGTGGACTCCGTCAGGTCTTGCTCATCCACTGAGATGAAGGATCGAGCGCCCGCTACGAGAGCGAATGATGCTGACAAACCACAGGGCAAAAAGAATTCTTCGAAAACGAGAGCTGCTGCACCGCCGTCGTCTGTGTCCGAGTTCGCTGGCGCCCGCAAGGACGCGAAACCCGCTCGTCTCGCTGTAAAAAAGGCGGTCGACTCCACGCGTGTGACGATCTTCGCCGGGAAGCGGGCACGCCAAGATGGTGATGAAAAGGAAACGAGCGAGACGAAGGTGGTAGACGCCGCGGCGCTGAAGGAGCATCCCGATGTCGCTGAAGAAGATTTACGTTTGCACCAGGAGTACCTCATCTCCCGGGCTTTTGCCCATGATGACATCGACGAAGACTTCATCAAGGAGAAGGGCGCGCAAGTCGAGACCATTATGCGTCCAGAAGACAAAAATCAGAGCCTCCCTGGCTGGGGTGAGTGGGGCGGCGAAGACCCCAAACTTAACCGTCACCATCAGGAGGTGGTGCAGCATCTGGCGACGCAGCGGCAGATTGAAAAGTCCTTCTTGCTAAAGAGTCGTGCCGACGCTGCCCTGGAACACGTTATTATCAACCACGACGGTGTCGAGTTGGTGCCCGATCGCATGACGCTGCACATGGTGCCACGCCCCTTTTCGAACCCGAAGGAATTTGCGCGCTCTATGCGCCAGCCAGTTGGTCCCGAGTGGACTTCGGCCCTCTCGTTCAAAGATGGCGTCCAGCCGCGAGTGGAGGTGCGTCAGGGCCAGGCTGTTCTTCCACTGGATCTTTCCCTCCGCAAGCCCAAAACGAAGACGAAACGCCGGAAGACGGATGCATCTGTGCCTCGGGCAGCTTGAAGCGCGTAGAGGTACGCGTTGCCCGGTAGGTGCAGTGCTGGGGTAGGTGGGTGAGGCATCTCCTCTCTTCACTCAGTCACCTGACTCTCTCTCTCTTTGCAGCTCTTACTTCTCTCACTTTTCCGGAGTACTGTCTGCTTCGTCTGCTACAGGGTGCTCGGATAAGAAATCCGGCGAATGTTTTTGCATGGCCATCCAGCTGTCCCTCCGCAAGCCCTATAGCTTCGTGGTTTTCTCATGCCTACCGAGGCACTTCGCCGTCGCGATTGTCTGAATGCAACCCACGTTCATCGATCTTTTTTTTTCGCATGGCTTGTGTGAGGGCAACTCGATCGAGCGCCAATTTATTTTTTCTCTTAAATCCGAATAACTCTCTAATGTTTCGCGATAATTGGCGTTCCTTGACAGGCTTTCCCACTGCACTTCTCCCCTTGGAGAGGGGAGGGGATGCACGTTGTTTTTGCTCATTACGCGCTGATCCCCCGTAAGACTGTCATCGAATAACCTGTCGATTTCTACGAAGGAAGACGTGTCGCTCCCCCCTCCAAAAAGAAAAGGGGGAGGGGGGGATCTTTCCGAGAAAAGGGCAAACAGCGTTTTAGGGCGCGGGGTGGGGAAAGAGGACCCCCTCGTCTCCCTGTGAGCGCCACTGAGCTCACCCACTACGTGCCTCCCTCTCCTTCCTCCCCCCCCCCCGCCTCATCGGGAGCGATGGACGAACCGTGGTCATTTGTTTCTCACATCATGCGCAAAGGATGTTTGCCTCGGCAAGTTCTCGGGGGATGTCTCCCCTCCCTTTTTTCCTCCTCTCCGCGAGAATGTCTGGCAGCACCGGGTGCCGCTAGGCTTGATATCACCGGATACTTGAGCCTTTCCTGTGCATCATCCCTTCGGTACCACTGATACCTTGCTGTTTCCACTCCGCTCCCTCTTGGAGTTCCAAGTAAACAGCTAAAAGGGGTTGGCTTAGTTCTTGTTTCTCTCATTGCTTGGGTGAGTGAGTGCTTGTGTGTTGGTTTACGTCTGTCAAGGCCTCTTGCTTCCTAAGAGGCACAGATTCAGGACGTCTACACGGGTGCCTTTACCCCTTTCCTTCGCTAGGCAGCCTCAATCCTCTCTACATCTCTCTTTTTTTTTCAACAAAATTTAGCTCTTACAAAAGTTAGCTAAAAGAAGCAACCTCCACGCCCATACAATTATCATAAGGCTAGCTTATCAACTCCCCAGAAGTCCTCAGCCCCCCTTCCCCCACCCCTTTCCCGCTTCATACTTCGCTCCCTACCTCTCTATCGTTCAACGTGACCTATTGGACCCTCGGTTCTCACCTCTACACCGTCACAGATTGATGGAGCGTATTTTTTTTCGTTCAACTTTGTGCACCCCTTCCCATTAATCTTGCTTTTCTTGAAACCGAATCTGTACCACCTTTTTCCTCCGTCATATTTTTTTTTCTGGCACCACGAGAGGAATAAAGAGTCGAGGGCAGATTCATGGCAGCTTGGAAGGGGGGAGGAGTCACGAATATCCATTACCACCTGAAGCGGTCACGCCACACAAGTTGCCGAGTAATTTGACTTTTGTGCTCGTGTGGGCATACGAGGTATTGGTAAAGTTCCTCGACACGCCACAAGAGAGAGGGAAGAGCTTTTAAGTGCGAGGCCCCCTCCTTATCCTCTCTCTTCCTTCTGAGGCCTAGCTCTCCTTCATTTGTAATCTAGAGACTTCATCAAATCTTTTCTTTTGTAGATCCCTCCCCGTGTTCTTGTTCAGCCAATGGCATCAACAGGCTTCGATGTTGCCTCCCTGCTGGGTGTGTTGAGTCGTTCGGATGAGGCGGCCATGTGCCCTTTGGCAGGTTTCGCTCGTGATATTCGGTCGCTAGCTGCTCTCCAGCAGGAGGAAGACCTGGGGAACGTTCTCGCTCAGCGGTCGACAGAGCTGGTGAGGGAAGAGGAAAAGCTTAATGCATCGAGGGAGACGTTATCTGTCACGTATGATAAACTTCGGGCGGAGATGACTCGTGTCGAGGCGCAGATGCGCACGCAGGAGCGGCGGATCAACGAGGTAGCACAGCAGAAGAAATTGTGTAAGGTGGCGCTAAATCTATACCTAGCAGGTGAGGTGCCGAATCTAGTTGATCTGGATACCTTTGCCTTATCTCCTGTTGCCCCTAGCACTCCAGCAATGGGGAAACGCGGAACAGAGGACGCCGGTGCAGACGAAGGAGGGGAGGAGCGACCGAACAAGGTGGCGCCAGAGCCAGCACCCATGAAGAACTCTCCATCTTCGCGGCCGGCCAAGGCGGTCTCCTCCGTCGAAAGCGACAGTGCAGGACCCCTAAAGAATGGGGTGTCAACCATCAGTCCCCGTCCCATTCCTGCCAATCTCACACATGAAGGAGTGCTGTCACTGTTGAAGATGCCAGACATAAACGAAACCATGTTGCTCAACGCCATTGAGGGCTATACGCAACACCAACTAGCAAGCAACAGCAGTTGGTGTACCATGGCGAGCTATCGTTCTGTTCTCGCTGTCATGGTGGCTGTGCTTAACCATTTGAGTGAGCCGCGACCGCCGGTGCAACTGGTCGAACTACGCCTGTTAGGGTATGCGCTGCAATCCTCGCCTACGACTCGTCAGTCTGGTAGTACTGAGAACCTCTACACTGTCGTGAAGACTCTCGTACGAGAGGCGAATGCAGTGCCCGTCTTGACGAAACTGCTCCGCAGTGTCAACGATGATGTCAAGTGCGAAGCCCTTGACTGTCTTGTCCCTCTGGTGTGTGGCACGCATGTCGTGGCCGGCACCGGCCCCTCCCGTGCCTTGACTACTTTCGCTCGCAAAGAATTTCTCGCTGCCGACGGACTTGAGCCGTTAGTAAACATCGTGATGATGAGCACTTCAGAGGCTGTGCTAGAGAGGGCGCTAATTTTTTTGTGGTGCCTCCTCACCAAAGATGACAAGACGGAAGCCGTAGGGGCAGACAAGGACACATGCGTCCGCTCGCGAGTGCGGGAGCTGGGTGGGTTACATGCCGTGTTGGATCTTCTGTACACCGACTCCCTGACCATTTTAGAGAACGTGTCGATGGTCATCGGCTACATCACACGCGAGGATGCCTCCAAGACGGAACTGCGTGAAATTGGCGGTCTCGAAAAAATCACGGCCACTCTGCGGCACCCCTCGGACTCCATCAAAACCAAAATGGCGGGCGCTGTGTGGAATTGTGCTTCCAAAGTGGAAAATCGCAAACACCTGCGCGAGCTCGGCGCGATTCCTGCCCTGCTGGAGCTCCTGCGCAGTGCGGGCCCCTCCACATCCGCCGCGACCGCAGACAGAGGCCCGTACGAGTTTATGCGAGAGAATGCGGCTGGTGCGCTGTGGAACCTGAGTGTGGAGCCGGATTGCAAGACCCAGATCATCGAATATGGAGGTGTGCAGGTCTTGGTGGAAGTGATGCGGACCTCTAGCAGTACGGGTGTTCTGGAGAACACCTCTGGAACGCTTTGGAACTGCTCCGCCTCCGCAGAGGCACGTCCGGTGATCCGCATTGCAGGCGGTATTCCGGTGCTTCTGTCTTTTCTTGAGCGCTGGAAGCCGCTAGAGTCTGTGCGCACGTCCTCTGACGTGTCTGACATGCGCCTCAGCGAAAGGATCGTCGACAACGTCGCTGGGGCGCTACGCAATTGTGCGACTAATGATCAAAACAAACCTGTTATTCGGGAATGCGGCGGTGTTGAGTTGCTGGTGGGGAAGTTGAAAGGTGCATACCTCGTCTCGAGCACGGCGGGCGCGAACGGTGCGGCAACGCTCATCTCCCCTTCCACCGTCGACAAACTAGCGTCTATGCTCTGGATACTTTCCGGCTCACCGGAGATCAAGCACACCATCCGCATTTCTGGGGGTATTGAAGCCTTCGTCTCTATCCTGGAAAAGTCTTCGCATTGCATCGCGGGGAGCGCCAATACGTCCAGTAAGAGTCCCAGCCTCCTCGCACCAGTTCGCATGCCGACGGTCATCGGTAAGAAAGCGCTGGAAGCATTTCGGGCAGCCTACGGTGCATCAACCATACGTAAGCTTCCCTTTTCGGCGCCTTCTCTATCCGTTCCCATGAATGTAAAGGAGAAACTAATAGGCATATTGCGCAACTGCAGTACTATCGCAGAAAACCGTCCGATGTTGATTGCAGCCGGCGCCATTCGGTGCCTGGTGGCGGTAGTGCTGGATTGCTTCACACCCGATACGGTGTTTCAGGCGAAGAGTGTCGCTCACAAAAGCAGTCGTTTAGAGGAGCCATCACTGCAACTAAAGGAAAACGTGGCGGCGGTGCTGTGGTACCTCTCGCGGGACGACAAGGATTCCCCACGTGTTCAAGGAGGTCTAGAACTCATGTGTATGATGTTACTTTCGCCGCAGCAACCTGATGTGGTGCTCGACCAAATTGCCGGTGCCCTCTCCTCTCTCACCGTCAACAACAGTGAAAACCGTGATGCCATTCGATCGCACGGCGGCCTACTAGCTCTAGTACAGCTCGTGACTGACAAGGCCCGCGCTGAGTACCCGCAAAACAACGTTGGCAACTCCAGGTCAGGCCATTCCGATGCTCCGCCACACGTGCTGGTGGTTCTCAACGCTCTTCTCACGCTTCGAAATTGCACGGTCAGTAACAGCGAAAATGTGCGCATATGCTGCGATGCGATCGGGGATTCCCAATCCTCGTTCGGTGGAGCGTTGTTGCACATCATCCGGCAAGGCTCAGAGGACTGCGCTAAAGAATCGGCGCTGATCATCAAAAATATGTGTACCGTCTCAACTGCTGCAGAATACTTCGTGCAGAACAGCGGGGTGGAGCTTGCGACGTCGTTGTCGGAGCGCGCTTCGTCTGATTCGGTACGGCGAGCCGCGACATCCCTTCTGCAAATACTCAAGAAAGCAGTCAAGAGGGGGTGAGCATTCGCCGGAAAGGAAAATCCCCTATTTGGACACGCTTCCTCTAGTGCGAATGGGGGGGGATGACGGACCGCTGAGAGGGGAGTCGAACGGGCACGAACCTACTTTGGTGCTGCGTAGCTCTGTGTGTGAGCCATATGGGTTAGCTTTCCTCAAAAAAAAGCATATGGTCGAGGCACTTTCACAGGAGAGAATGCACCTTGCATCATCGTTTACATCTCCTGTCCTTCCTGTTTGTGTGTGTGT
The DNA here is from genome assembly GCA_030849085.1 of Borovskyia barvae. Lineage (NCBI taxonomy): Eukaryota > Euglenozoa > Kinetoplastea > Trypanosomatida > Trypanosomatidae > Borovskyia > Borovskyia barvae. The sequence goes on along the minus strand of JASAOM010001098.1, from coordinate 122,909 downwards.
GTGTGTGTGATGTCTATGGTCGTCTGCAGGTCTCCTATCATGCACATCATGGAGCGCTAGCGAAGTTGGAGTGGTGGCGGGCTACTGCTAGCGAACGTAGATAGAACGCTTCAACTTCTGCGCATCTTTCATATGTACTTCCCTCCACGCCCCTTCCCAGCCCCCCGCTGCCTCTCCTTCTCCCTCCCTTTCACTTTTATCAATAAGAAGAATGAGAAGAGAACGGCAGGAATCACTAATCCTCCCATTCCGTCTCTCATGCTTTTTTTCTGAGATTCCCTTTTGTTTTGAAAGTGGGGGGGAAGAAAGGCTCGACTTCTTCGATCGGAGTTTTGCCATTTCGTTGTGTTTGTGAAAGTCGGAGGCTGCGGAGACAGGTGCGCTGCCACAATGAAGGGTAGGCCGCGCCTTTGTTAGAAGATGGGGGTCGAAGAATTTTTCTCACCTAAAAAGAGGAGCCTTTTCGACGTGTTGACGTGTACAGTCGCTTCTCTCGCCGCTGGTATCTTACGCGAGAGACAGTTTTGTTAGCCTCCCTCTCATATCTGGACAAGCAATCCTGTTCTGCTTCAGGGATTGCCTGGAGAGCCCCGAGAACGCCTTCATCGTTTCTCTACCGGGGACGGAAGATCTTCAGGGCGCGGGTCAATGTAAAGAAGGGTTTCCCGTTTCCACTCAGACGAAATGAAAACTTCTTCTCACTACTTGATCCTCGAGAGCCAAGTTGCTGGGTCTGTATGTGTATGTGCGAGGCGGGGTGGGTGGGCTGGGCGCATCAAGCTTATCTTGGTACGTTGCAGACTCTGTTCAATTAAATGAACGTGCGCTTCCATTACAGCAAATCCTGCTCCGCCATCCTGAAATTTCTGCTTATACTCCTTCTAGTATCGCGTGTTGGGTTGCCAGGATTTGCCAAGTTTTCTGTATCCCTTTCCATCCTGCGATGCTCTCCTGACCTCCACCACATGGTTCACGGTTGATACAGCGCAACGGGTGAATATGCGAAACAAAGCAGAATCGAAATGAAAAGAAAGGTGTTCAGCTTTCGATTTTTTCATTGTGGTGTGTAATGCCAGTCACCGCCTCCCGAGCTCTTCTGCGTTTTTACTTTTGCCCCTTTCTGTAGGTGTGTGTGCTTTCGCTCATTTTGTTTACTTACTCCTGCCACACTGGACTATCTCCTTTTCTTTTGCGCGATCCCGTTCACACGCACGAGTTCATTGCTATTTCATTTAGTCGATTACTGGGATTTTTGATGTTCTGACCTCATTTTCTTGCCGCTTCTTGTGCTCTTCGCCCATCCGCCTCATGAGTGTCACCGCCACCATCTCCATTTCTTTACTCGCCTCAGAAATACACAAAAGGTGGTGGCTACTGTTCTGAGGGGCCACCGACTCGCACCATGTCACTCCTCCTCTCTCTGCGAAAAACGCAAAGGACTTCTCCGCTAGTTTACATGCCCCCATCTCTTCCCACACGCCTCTCTTCTCTGTCCCTTTCTTTTTCTCTCCGTTCACCACCATCACCCCCGCTCGGCACCAAAACACGCAGTGCTTTACTCAAGGTGTCACGGGGTCTTGCCTGCTGAACTGCCACCTTTTCGTGCGTGTGCATGGGTCTCTGCGCCTGAGGTTCTCCTCGCTCGATACGGATAAAATGCCAACGGCCGCTGCCCGCGATATCTCCGGTAAGGCCCCCCTTTATGTGTATCTTTCCGGAGGGGAACGTGAGCCATTGCCATTAGGGGACTACATTCGTGTGATAGCAGACAGCGCCGGTGCGGATAAGCAGGTGCTCCGTCACCACTTCGCCTTGCACAATCGCGGTGCCCGCCTGTGCCGCCTTCTCGACTCCCTCTTGGATTCGGCTGACGTCGACCTAAAAAAGAAGATAGACCCCGTCGCTGGACCGATTCCGCCCGTGACCTTGCCGAGTGCCACCCGCGAGGGCTGCGAATGTGTGTTTCACTACATGGATCTCATCCAAACCCGCGTACCAACGCTACTCAGCAAGCCACTGCGAGCACCGCTAGAGGAGCTCGTGTATGACTGGGAGATGGAATACCTTTGCGAGAAGTGTCTCCTCGTACCAAACCCAGATGACGGCAAGTCTTCGGCAGCGCTCTGTCGTGCTCTAGCCAGCAGTGGTCCCCCGGCGCTCGACCGCGCCCTCGAGGTGGCGATGCTTGCGGACTTCCTGCTGATCGAACCACTGCGGGATCTGACGTGCGCATTGCTGGCTTCGCTCGCGTTGACGGCGAGGTCAGAGAAGGAGCTGCTTCGTCTTTGCGGGCTCGATCATGCGCTCACTGAAGAGGAACTGGAGCCACTCTACAAGCAGCTCCCTTTCCTACGCCCTGAGGATGGTCTGGCGTGACTGTGTTAGCCTCTTCTAGCCTTCCGATGAGAAGCGAGAAACAGATGCCCCGCTGGTGAGCTGGTCGGAGCGGTAGAAGGAGGAGATGGCGTCGCTTCAGTGAGGTGCCTCCCTCTCAAATCGCAACTTCCTTTTGGTATCAATGCGCATCCCTCACAGTTTTGGTGTACGTACCGTTTTCCTGTTGCTGTGTTGGGGGACACGGGCCTGCTGTTCGGTCCCAGCTCTTTGACTCTCTTATCTAGGATGCGAAAGACAACGCAGTCCCCTTAGCTCTTTTCTGTGGACGTCCGTAACTTCAAGTGCGGACGTAGTGCCAAGTCCCAAAGCTGCAGAAAGTGACTCGTTTCCTTCGCCAGTACGTCGCTCATCGCTACCTCTTGCCCCCTCCCTTTCCTGTGCGTCGTTCCTCCTTTCCATGACGCGACTAACCAAACCGGAGTTGGCGCAAACACCTCAGTTTATTGGTGGAGAGGCTGCTGATTTTTCTTCCTGGATTCCTTCGGGTAGGTGTGGCTCGAGTCTTTGTTCTTGCCGGCTCACGTGTGTTATGCCTGCTCCTCCCCCCCCCCCTTCTACAAGCTCATGGTACTTAATGGAGGGAGGAGGTTGAGGAAAGACAGGTGAGGTGCTTCTGCGACACCCCGTCTCCCATGATTGCCTTCGTAATGGGTATCAGGTCCGACCATACCTGCGATTTCACTTACACTGCACCATCCTCACTGGCGAAGAACGTGCTCGTTTTGCTCCTCGGAGGGCTAGGGCATCCTCCGATGATCACACACCGCATTTCAGAGGATTCAGGCGATGGATAGGATGGTGGGGTGACTTCGCCACGCCTGGTGATTTTGAGGGGAGTTTCCCCCTCGTTCCCTGCTCTAGAACTTTAAAAGGGAGGGTTCTATCGCTCTCAACCGCTTTCCTCCTTTCTCAGTTGATAGCAACATACTTTCCGGCTCCGCGCTCCAATCTGCCCACCTCCCTCTCTCTCTCTCTCCTTCATAGTGAGTAACCGTGTCTCCACCCTTTCTCGGTAACGGTGATCACCCCTGGATTTTTTCTTCCCTCGAACTAGCTCATCGCTCCGACTACCGTTGCCGCAGATACCATCCTTTCGCTTCCCTCCTCGAAGTGTCGCCTTGTTCGTTGCGCTTATCCCTTCCCCCATCCCATCCCTTTTTTGCTTCTCCGCCCCAAACCTTACAGAAGTGGCTCCCATGCAGAAAGGATGTGAAGGATGTTCGCGGTCCTTGACACCGCACTCGGCCACGTCGCCTGTGAGCCCCGGTGACGAGGAGGATGATTATATGGGGAGCAGCACTTCCACGGCAGGACCACCACCGGAATCAAATACAATGACTGGCCGCTTTCCTCGACCGCAGTGGTCGCTGGCGACGGGTAAGCAACGCGGTGGCAGCGAGCACTCCATATCCAGCTCTGCCAGCACGCACACTCGACGAGCACCTCACCCCGATAGCTACCGTCCTGGCCCCGACGACAGCAGCAGCTACAGCGCACATCTTCGTGAATCCCACAGCCGTACCATGAGCAACACTAGCGTCTCCGTATCCCCCATGGGTAGTAGCAATCCGAAGGAATGGTGTCGCTCCTTTCGACTTTTCAATTCAAGTCGTTTTCTAGCAAGCGCATCCAACTCACGGCAGCGTGACGGTAGCGCCGGTCAGGTGTACCGTAACACGTTCGTCCACCTTCGCAACGGTCGTAGTAGCAGCAATGCGCTCGACAGCGAGCGAGCACTTTCTATGAGTCATGCGGCAAATCAGCAGCACGGCAGTTTCTTCGGTACGTTCAACGGCCAAGGCGGGCGTAGCTCCTTCTGGCCATCGGAGGCGCACGTCACCGGTGTTTTAGCGATGGCCTCTCAATATGCTGCCACCAATCCATCGGCGTCAACGTCAATGGCAAGTCCGCTCTGCGGGTTTTCTCGCGTTCTCGGCGCGGGCGCGTCGTCGAGGGGTTTCTTTGACGGCCACGCAGTGCACCGTGTCATGGCTTCCTGCGCTACGGGTGCCGTCGTCTGCACCGTTTTGCCAAGCCAGAACGAGCTTCCGCTGGTCATGAATGCTCTGCGGACGCACATTGCCCTGCGCGGCAAGACCATCATTCGAGGCGACGCTAAGCAGCCCATGGATATCCGGAAAGGCCCTCTCATTGGCTCCGGTGGGTTCGCCAAGGTCTACGCTGGCGTCAACACCATGCGAGGGGAGCTCGTGGCCATTAAGGAGATCGACATCTCGGGCGTCGACGACGTGAAGGCGCTGAACGCGATTGAGGAGGAGTTCGCACTACTCCGATCGCTTCACCATCCAAACATTGTCCGCTATTCGCTGTTTGAGCATAGCAAATCGCAGCAGGTTTGCCGCATCACTATGGAGTTGCTCGCTGGTGACTCTACTCTGCATCTTTTGCAAAAGTACGGGCCCCTGACGGAAGCGGTGCTGCGCATCATGACTCGGAGTATCCTGCGGGCTATCCAGTTTATTCACAAGGAGGGCATCTTCCACCGCGACATTAAGCCCGCGAACATTCTTGTAAGCCATCGTGGTGAAGTGAAGCTGTGCGACTTCGGTTGCAGCAAGCGCGTCTCCGAGCTGAATAAAGCAGCCAGTTGCATCATTGGTACTCCGGTGTACATGGCACCGGAGTTCATCAAGGGTGAAGCGGGCCACAAAGCTGATATTTGGTCGATGGCGTGCTCTCTGTTTGAGCTGAGCACGGGGATGCAGCCCTGGTACCACTCCGGAGTCAAGGATAATATACCGCTCATGTTCTACATCACAACCACATCCGATTCGCCCCTGGTATTTACTACGGCTGAGGCCAGGGGCGACTTTTCCGAAGAGTTTTTCCACTTCATGGATCTTTGCTTCACCCGCAACGTAGCCAACCGACCGGAGGCGGAGGAGCTTCTAAAGCATCCCTGGATAACTGGGCTGCGATTGGTACCGACGCCGGCACCCCTGCCTAGCGCCTTCCTTGCCCTGCACCAAGAGAACGGTGCAACGTGTAAATTTTTAAATTCGCCCGGCAAATCCTCCACCTTCTCCAGCCCACGGGACTCAGCGGTGGATCGGGACGATACAAGCTTCAATGGAAGCGACGGAATGCAGAAGTCCGTCTCAATCTCACCGACCCTCAATCCCCTGGAGGAAGAACTAGCGTGTCAGCAGGAACTAGAGAGTGTAGCAGCGGCAACTGCCTTGGACCTTTGCACTCTATTGATCTGTCCGCTAGAGATACCTCGCCGCGGAAGTCAGGAACCCGTACCTGTCGAGACAATCTCTGTCGCCGATGAGACCAGTCCGCTACTTACGCGCACTTTCTCCATTCCCTCGCCCGCGCTGGGTCACCGCGGCGGTCCTAACACGAATGCGACCGACCTCCCCTCACCCATGTACACACCTGAGCACTCGGTGGTGCACGATAACTTCTATTACAGTCAGGTGCCTCTCGGGTCCTCGGCCGGCAACTTCGTCTTGCCCCTTGGGTTAGATCTGGATGGAACGGTCCCACAGCAACAGTATCTCCGCATCAATGAAGAGGGTAACCTCGACATGGTCCACCTACCAGACGACGAGATGGAGGAATCCATGCCCTCTCGGTGCGTTGCCGTGGGGGACAGCATCTACGGCTCCTTCCAAAGTGGACGACCGATTTCCCCGGCACGGAACAGCTCGTTCAGTAGAGGTGTGTTGAGCCCGCGTATCGCGGCAGCCGCTAATGTTGTCGGCGTCACGGAAAGTCTCTTCTCTCCCCTCCTTAGTGTTGGCGGGGGCTTTTCGCGGGGGGAATCACCGTCTCGCGGTGCGCCATCCTTTCCACCAACCCCACAAGGAATCCCCGTACCACCACTGCTTTCCCGCACTGGACCTCCAGTTACGTTTGCCAGCCAGACTTCCAGCAACAGCGGATCTCCCCACGCGCCGCATGTATCGCCACACCTGCTGCCAAAGGCTAGCGGTACACGCGAGGCCGGAAGTCCGCTCACCCCACGGTCCAGCTCAGTCGCCTCCACGCAGAAGAGTGAGAGCTTTCGCGGATTACCGGAGAAGCTGAAGACGCACGCGGATGGAAAGCTTCACATGTCGTTCTGCGTCAACACAGCCCCCGGATGTGCGGTGAACGTGGAACTGAACGTTGATGTTGCTGATGTGCAATGTAAAGTCGTCGACAATCAACCGAACTTTGTTGTCGCTTTTACAGATGACGTGCGAAGTCAGATTGCGAGCAAGATAAAGGAGGTCGCTGCACAGTCTTCACCAGGCCCAACGGCGCCAAGTCCGGTAAGAGCCCATTCTCCAGTGAGTATTTCAGGCGGGCCAGAGGGTCGCGGTTCGGTCTCTGGAGGAAGCCACTTCTATCATGGGCTGCCCTTCTCGGCAGGCCCGCGGCTCGCCCCCAAACCACCTACGCGTGTGTCGACGGGAAACGTGCAACGGCTTCTGGCTGTCCAACGCGATCGGTTCGGTGGATCGCCCTCTCACTCTGGAGAAGAAGGCTCTGAGGCAGGCTCTCTGACATCGCCTCCCGTCGCCACCATTCTTAGCAACCGCTTCAAATAAGTAGTTTCGAAAAGGCAGACACATATGAAAATGGAACACTCCACTGCACCTGCTCATTTTTTTCTCTCGTTCGAGCATTCCCGTCCCTTCACCACGTGTTGTAAAGCAGCGACCTGTTACGGTCATATGCATCTCTCTCAGTGTTAGCATCAACGGATCGATCTTTCTCCCTTCTCCTATTCGCGTATGTTCTTGTTGTTCCTCTCCCCTCTACAACCCTATTGAAGGTGCATTCTAATGGATTCGTCATTCATGCGCGCTTGTTCTTTATACCCCTTTCACGTTTTTTCTTCGCTGCTGTTGCTGCCGTTTCTCTGTTCTCTCCCCCCCTTCTTTCTTTCTCTCTCTTTTAGTGGTACGTCGTGCTGTTGTGGCTCCCTGAGACCTTTAAATTCCGAAAGATTTATGTAAAAGTGAGGGAAAGAAGTAAGCCACCAGTCTCTTCTTCCTCCTCCTCCTCTTTTTCTTAGTAGCCCCTCCCCATTCCCCAATATCAGAGGGTTGAGTGAAGGACACTCGTGCGGGCCTGTGAGAGATGTGTGCTCTCCTCTTCCTTCGGGGGATTATGCAGTCCTTCTGTAGAGGCGATGTACTCGACGCAAGAATTTTTCCATGGGTGCTGGGTTTAGTCCCTCTTCCCCCCACATCGCCGCCGCCACCACCTGCTCTCTTTTTTAGTCGCTGTCTCACAGCCGGATGTTCCACCTTTGTGATGTTTTTTTTCTTCATTCACGACAAATTTCCTTTTCGCTTTTGTGGCGAAGGGCGTAGGGGGTTCAGAAGTTTATATCTGATTTACGCAGCGTCTCCTTTTTACCCGCTTTCGTGAGGGACGATTCGGGAAAGGATGACGCTTCCCCCTCGCCCTCCCTTCTCCTTCCTATCTTCTTTCCCGCCACTCTTCCTCCCCCAATCTTACTTCATCACCTTCTCTTTCCAATGTATGTTGAGCATGGCGCGTGGCAGCGAGTAGTAATTGACGGCTTCTGCAGACGAGAGAACATAATACGAAGAAACTCCTTCGATTGGAATGTGAGCAAATAAGTATGTGTGCGTGTTTTGTGTGATGTTGAGCATGAAGTGATTTTGTGTTTTTCGTGGCAACGCTATCCGAGTAGCATTGTAAGGCGTTTTTCAGTTGCACCGGGATCAGTTTGCCACGATACTCATACGTTACTCCCCGGTATAAGGTCCTCCCTTCTTCATATGCGAAAGGCTGTCGCAGCGAGACACGAATGCTGTTCCCTAGCCTCACAGTTGCGAGATGAAGGTATTCGTTTGCGTCACCGAATCGCTCATACCATGCGGAGGAAGAGAAGAATGAGAGGAAAGCCTTATCGCATCCACATCCGTGTTCCATTGATTTCATTGTAATGCTGCATACCAAGGCAACAAGAATGCCATGAGGCTCACCTCTCACATCTCCCGTTTGCTTTCATCTTTTTTTTCTTTGCCTCACGCTTACTGCAAACACACGTGCACCTAAAGGGGAGGACAGCCTCCTCTCACATTTCCGCTGTAGCCCGACTGTAGGTGTGTGTGTAGGGGGGGGGTGAAGCCGCTGCACCCTTGCATCGAAAGCGTTAGCTCCCTGGTGTTACGCTGTGGTGACGCAGCTCGGTCCATTCCGTCACTTTCCCACCGCGGTAGAGGCGATTTTGTTTCTTCACCGCTATCGTTTTCGTTACAAAATTGCAGGAATCGCTTCCCTATATATCCCTCTTTTTTAGATTTTCCTCTTCTGTTTCCGCTAATTCTTCACAGTTGTACGAACTTGCCCCCCCCCCCTTTCCTCATTCCACGCCGTCGGCGGAAGGCTGGATGGATTCCCTGGTGGCGGGGGCGTGCGCAGGCCTGTTCGTGGATCTCAGTCTCTACCCGATCGATACAATCAAGACACGTGTGCAGGCAAAGGAGGGCTTCATTGCCTCGGGGGGGTTTAAAAATGTGTACAAGGGTCTCAGTGCGGTGGCAGTGGGCTCGGTACCTGGAGGAGCCGCCTTTTTCTTCGGCTACGACACGTCCAAGTCGTTATTGCTGTCACTCGGCAGCAGCGGAGGATTTCGTGGTACTCCTAACGGCCCTAAAGATCCTTCGACATCGAAGGTCATGGCCTGTCAGGCAGTAGCGGCAATATGTGGGGAATCCTTCGCCTGCTGTATTCGCGTTCCCGTTGAAATGGTGAAGCAGAAAATGCAGGCGGGACACCACGCCAGCATCGGGGCGACCTTACGGTACGTAACAAATGACATGACGCCACCAGCGCCTGTTGCGATGGGCACGGCCGCAGGAGCCGTTCCATCGCCACCGCCGATTCGGCTCTCAGGCGTGCACCACTTATTTCGTGGCATGCCCATTATGCTGATGCGCGAGCTACCGTTCTCTGTTATTCAAATGTCCCTGTATGAGACATTGAAGAGCAAGGTGCGAGCGTACGGGGATCACCCTTACGTATCGCTGAGCCTTCCTCTCTGTGGTGCCTGCAGCGGTGGGTGTGCAGCATTCCTTACAACTCCTTTAGATGTTGTCAAAACGCGCATTATGCTGTTCCGCCATTCGCACCGGCAACAACGCGCCAGTATCCGCCACATTATCGATGATCTAGCCCGAGAGCCAGCGCGGCCAGGAGACTGGTTCGGCTACCCGCAGCGCTTCTTTCGCGGGGCTACGACGCGTGTCCTATGGATCTCCCTCGGGGGAAGTATATTCTTTGGTACGTACGAATTCATTCGAGTAGGCTTCCAAAAAGGCATCTGCGCCGTAAGGGAACGCAAGAAATGAGCAAAAAAGGGCCTCGCTCCAGTTTCTTTGTTGGCTTCCGTGTCGCACGCCGCATCGTGCATCCCTCTTTGGGTAAGCGGAGAGTGGGGACACGGATGGCCGCGTGATGTAAGGAAGGGGGGGGGGACAATGATCTTAACGATGATGATACTTCTTGGTGGCACCGCATTTTCTTTGCATCCCCTGCATCTTCTTGGGAGACAAGAGATGTGGAAAAGGTGGTGTTGGATCACAAACCCTTCGCTTTCTCTTCAGGTTAGCCTCCTGTTGCTCCATCGCCCGCAACTCTCCCCCCCCCTCTCTCCAGAATGTTCTCCTCTTCTTCCTCAGTGGCCGTAGGCGGGGAAAGGGGAGGCGCTGTGGAAGGCAACGCTCTCGTATCTCTATCGGTCTCTTCGTCCCTCCCCCTCCCCCAGCGTCTCCCTGCGGCACATCCACCGTGTAGCTGACCACCCTGCCACAACCTCCGCCGTTCCTCCGTTTTTGAGGCTTTTGGGGAAGGGGAATGTGCAGGTGGGGTTCTAAGGATGCTCCCACACAGACCCGGGTATCAACTCCTTTTTTCAAATCGAGGGAGGAACCGTATCAGAGTTACAGTTGACCCTTCGTGTCAACAGAGCTGGATGGCGAATGACGGTGCTGATCTCGAATATTTTCGTCCCTCTTTAAGATGGCTGCGGTATCCACGCTCGATGCTGCATATGCTGGCGTTCCATGGGGAATAATTTTAGTTTTCCCCCTCGATGACGCGAATGCGCGCTTCCCACTCGAAATATCATATTTCCATCCGTGCAAGGCAAGTGCGCCTCCAACCCTGGCGTGAATATGGAGGAATAAAGGTGAACCACCCTGTCCGCTTTTTCTTGGCGACATGGCAGCGGTGAGCGACATTTGTGGAAAGGGGAACACAGCGCGCCACTCTGACAACTTTGACGAAGAGGTTGATTCTGTTCTGCCCCCCCCCCCCCTCCCAATGCCCCTCTCTTCGTACTAATCTGCTTCTTTCGTACACGCACACACTCTCTCTCTGCTGTTGCATACCTCGTTTGTTTTATGGCCTGTCTGTCCAACCGCGCTTAAACCTGTACGTGTGTACGGTGAATCCGTCGTCACTCAACATATATATATATATATATATGGGGGGCTGTAATCCTATACACGTGCGGCGTGTCGACCACAACCGTCACCCTCTTGCATCTGTCATGTGACATCATCTTCCTCCTCACTGGCGCACAAACCCCACTGCCAATTTTCTTCCTCTCCCCATCCCTCAAAAAGAGAAGAAGAAGTGGAAGAAAGAGTGAAGCGACCCACGCGAGAGTGTGTTTGCATGCGCCGGCGTGCAGGTGTGAGCGCGTCTCATAACACACTACCTACCTCATCACCCTTCACATAGCGGAGGGAAGAAATACTTTGCATTCAAGAGAGATTTTGGCGAGGTCTCACATACCTATTGAGAAAAGGCGATAGGTAAAGGTTATCGTAAAAAAAAATAATAGCACAGCACCGCTCTCCGCCTTCCTACACCCATCCACACACACAAACCCACACACACACACACACATCGCTGTGTTACTGTTTTTCGCATTTTGTTTCAATTTGCTGATCCGATTTTACTTTTATTTTATTTTTTGGTGTGTTTGCTTCCCTCCACAACAGGACACGTTTGCACTTGGGGGGGAGCTAGTTTTCAGGTCGCATATTAGCGATAAAGCGAAGAGGGGCGGGGTTGCTGCGGAGTGGTTGCTGATTTTCGGGTAGGGGGAGAGAGAAAGAGAACAAAGGTGGTTTTTCTTCCTTGAATTTTCTCTGTGCCCATCACTTGCCTTTCTTCGTTCCTTTTTGTGTGCGTGCGTGTGTTTATGAGGCTCGTTTTCTTCGATCTCGAAGCCCGTATTCTTTAAGTTTCTTGTTTTACCTTCTTCTTTTTTTCTCTCCTTTGTCGAGGGATATTCCAAATCCCACCCTTTCTCTTACCTTCGTGACTGCCCTGGTTCGCCTTTAGGAGAAAAAGCGGGTCAAAAAGCTGAGAGAGGAGGAGGGCATCGTTGACTTGATTGTTACACTTGTGTAAAATACTTTCTTCTTCTGATTGCCCCTCCGCCGTCTCTCGATCTGTGAGGATGCAGGATGGCCGAAGGACCACCTCGTTTTTTCACCAAACCAGAAGAGTACGTGGGCGTTCGTCATCATCGGCGAACGCTTTTTCTAGACATGGACGAAACGTTAGTGCATTGCTTCCTAGCTCGACCAGCGTTCTTCGAGGACGCAAGCGACAGCTTCTTCAAATTTACGCTGGAAGATGATCCCAGCTTGACATACTACGCATTTAAGAGACCGGGACTGAATGAATTTTTGCGCCGCTGCGCTGAGCACTACGAAATGCGTATTCTCACCGCTGGCGAAGATGTGTATGCTCGTACGCTACTTCGGTGGTTGTTGCCTGCTAATATGATCGATGAATCGCGTTGGTACACGAGAAGCTGCTGCGTTTTTGACGAGAGTGGGCTCTTAGTCAAGAATCTCACCGAGGTGAGCGGGTTCCGCTTCGACGAGCGAAACACGATCCTGCTAGACGACTCCGCCCCTAACAACGCGATTCCGCCGCACAACGCCGTTTCTATTCCTCGTTTTGCCCCATTAGCCGGTCGATCGGACGAGGACAACTACAAACGTATGCGGGATGATCGAGGACTGGAAAAGATTGCTAATATGCTCTGCGGTGACAATTTCACGCGGAGTGAGGATATTCGTGTACCTATAGCGCGCTTCTATGAGCTGATTCGCAACTACTGCTCTATGAACGCTAACAGATGAACTTTTTGCATTTTGTTTATCTTTTGGGTTTCCTCGCAACTCTTTTGTCTCCCCCATCTTTCCCATCACCCTTTCTGTTTCTTCCTCTGAAAGGGTGGGCGGCAGATTCGATGTAAACAGATCAGCGGCGACCTGATCTTACGTGTTTTCTTTTCTCGTTCAGCCCTCCCATTTCTGGCAGCTTTCTGTGTTCCTCCCCCCCGATGCGCGCGAGTATTCGTAAGCGCGCATATTCCTGACTTACGTGTTATCATTTTCTTTTACGCATCGCTTCCCTCCTGCCTCTCAGCTCTCTCCCCCCCCCCTCCTCCCCGAACCGCACCCCGCAGAAGCTGTAGTCACAGATTCATTCTTCCTCCTCCTCCTCCTCCCCTTTCGTTTTGGTGTGTGTGGGTGGGTGGGTGTGGGTGTGTGAAGTGCGTCCGATTAACGAGAAGGGGACACGTGCTGCTTTTCGTTCTGAGGTGAGAGAGAGAGAGAGAGGGAAGGGATGGACTACGCGATACGGGTCACAATGGCAATAATGATGTGCTCTGCGATAAGAGTGCAGCTCGGCACGGTCACAGCAGTTGGCTTCACAGCCGTGTTTGTTTTTTGTTTTTTGTCGGGCATCTCTCTATTTACGATCTCTCACACATGCACTCGCTCCTTCTCTGTCCGCCTTCGTGTGCCTGTATGTGTGCGTGTGTTTGTGTTTCTGCGTTAGTGGGTAACCGTGCCCCTCATGGGGTGTATTACTCTCTCTTCCCTTTTCCCACGGATAAAAACTAATTCAATGGAAGAACTAACGTAATGAGGACATGCGCCTGCATGTCTGCCTTTCTCTCCCTGACTATCCACCGATCCGAAACGCAAGCTAATGAGAAAGACGGGAAGTTATAGAAAGGCGTCTTCTATCCTCGCCGTCTGATAATCCTTTCAAATATTCCTACACATCTTTTTTTGTTGTTCTCGCTTGTATCCCCCTTCCCTCCCCCGCCGAAACTCCGTCAAGACCCAAGCATTGGTGTTGCTGCCTCGAGTGCGGCTTGACGTCACCTGCAGCCCAACGCATCTTACCGTGCAAGGGAACTGTCCTTCTTTGGTCTCACCCTTTCCCATCTACCTTCGCTCTTCTTCAGCCCTCTCCCTTATTCAGAACGCCAGCTGGACGAAGGAGGTGAACAAGGCGAACACGGCCAGGAGTTTTTCTACTCCTCTTACCCCACCCCACCCTTTTGACTTTGCTGCTGGCCTGACGGGATCGAAGATCGCACCGGACGGAGGGAGGGGCAGAGGAGAGACGTCCTGGTCGATCTCACCGGATTATAACAAACCCATCACGGTGGCTCACTGAGGCGGGAAAAGCAGCGACGCCGTGTGTAGGCCGCCAGCAAGTGGTTCACGCTACAAGAAAACGGATAGGTATCGGTCGGGGAAAGGGAGCAGAAGCACAGAAAATAATACCATGATCGAGTTCGTCATTCTAGTAAACAAACAAGGGGAGACACGCCTCGCGTACTACCTTCATCCGATCACCCTGGAGGCCCGCGCAACGCTAGAGAGCGAGGCTGCCCGCAAATGTCTACATCGCTGTGAGGGAGACTGCAGTTTTGTCGACCATCTCCATTACAAACTAATTTACCGTCGTTACGCGTCTCTGTTTTTTATCGTCGGTGTCGAAAATTCTCTTCGACCCAATTCGACTGGTGGCTATGATGCCCATCAAGAGAATGACCTCGCTATCATGGAGTTTATCCAAGCGGTGATGGAGTGCTTTGACAAATACTTCGTAAACGCCTGCGAATTGGATCTCATGTTCAACTCGCAAAAGGCATATCACATTTTGGAAGAGATGTTGACGAACGGACGGGTAGGAGAGATCAATGTAGGCAACGTGCTGGAGCCCATCTTCAGCATGGATGCTGAGAGTGCCGCCTCTCCGGTTTGAGCGAGCTTGCTGTGAGAAAACGCTTCGCGGACGTTTGGGCATTCTATTCCGGCTACTGATGCGTGCACGCATCGTTTCTCACGGGAAGGACGTCGAAAAGGTTGAAACTCGTGTGTCTGTTTGGGGTGTGAGGGCAGTCCTTCAGTAACGCAGCGATCCTTCTGAAGATACCTATCCTGCGTGGATGATTATAGATGTGAAGCTGCGTGTGTATGTTAGCTCTCCTGGAACGGCACGGTTGGTACAGATATGATATACCTATAAATATATGGTTTGCGGTGTGTCGGCATGTTAGCATTCGACAGAAAAAGGAATCACCTAAAGGCTGAAGTGATCGCTGCGTCATGAATTTTGTGGGACACGCGTCACTCTCTCTCTCCCCTTCCCCCCCCCTCTTTTTTGCCTTCTTTGTGTGCACGCCCTTTTCGCGCTTCGCCATCGTCTTTAGTGTGTATTGCTAATCTGCTTGGTGTGGCGAAGGGGAGGGGGGCTGTACGTCATGTGAACCTCCTTGCTTACGGCACTCCTATTACTCTCCCTCACTAGCCCGTTACATAAACACGCTCGCGAAAGGAACACAAAAGGGAAGGAGTGGGAAGAGGGTTGGCATTTAAGAGGTCTGCATGGTGACGTGGGCGATAGTTAGCGGGCGCGTATTAAACTCAGCTCTTATTGAGGCTGCCTCTGCTGGCGTGTCCGCGACACGCACGACGTGCATCGCACTCTTCTTCCTTCGATACTCGAGTTGCCATCATGGGAAGTGAAACCAACACGATCGGAGTGCGCACAAAGCACGACCGCGAAGAGGAGGAACGTTATAGTAAGCTGATGGAGCGCATCCAGCACGAGAACTGGAACCCTTTTCAGGCCTTTGCAGACCCCATTGTCGCCACGTCACGTCACATTTATGACACGTACTTGTATTCGTCTGGTGTGCTCTTCTGTCTGCTGGCTTTTTGGGCTGCTTACCCGTCGTTCGCTCGCTTTCGTCACACGCACCTTCTGCGCTATCGTCGTTTGCAGCTCACGTTTCGACGAGGCTTCTTCGCCACCGAACACTTGCCCAAATGGGATAAAAAACATCTTCAGCGTCTCGTCGTGCCTCCTCTTCCCCCAAAAGAGCTCTGGTGCGCGAAATTAGAAACAGAGGCCGCTGCTGCCGCACTATCGTCTACCTCTACGAGGTTTTCCAAGGCGGTCGCGGTGCCAGCGCCTGTGGCGGATGCCGTCGTGACTCCTGCCCCAAACGAAAAGAGACCGTATGAATCTACAGAAATCACGGTTGCCCACACAGCGAGAGGGAACTTCGATGCGGGTGACACAGAGAGGAGCGAGCGCGCCCTTGCTGAACAGATGCGCTTGATCAACAAAGAATTCTACCAACCTCAGTCACTTCGCTTCGACCAACCCATACTGGCAGAGAGTGTTGATGAGGGCGACCTACAGGCTCGTCTTAAAGCCGCTGTTGCCGCAGCCAATGCTGTAGTCGTGATGAAGGAGAATCACAGTAACTCCCGCAGCATTCCGGAAGGCTGGGAAGTGTGGTGGGTCTCCGCGCCGGAGGCGAAGCGACGATGGTTCTGTAAATTTTGGCTGTGTGCCCTCGCATGCGCTCGTGGCTTCCAGGACTTGATGGAGATGCCGGACATGCCGGATTTTGTGAATTAAAGCCCCCTCTCCCCACCCCTTCTCTCTTTCACACCGCCTCCTTTGGGGCGTGCCATCGAGCTGCTCAGTGGGTGGGGATGGCCTGAATTTTGACTGGTAAAAGCGTAAGGGGCCGGCCTTATTGTGGTGGCTTGCACGAGAACGGCATCGCACCCTTTCGCATACGCAAAAGAAAAGGCACTCGCATACGTCTTCGTCACCATCAGCGCACTACCCAGGGCCATCCTCTTCGGAAAAAGGGATACTGTTGAGGTCCCCATTTAGAGCTTTCCGCTGCGGAACTGCTAATGCCGCTGGTACTCTCTCGCCGTCTCACCCTTGACCATCGCATCTCGGTCCCTGCCCCCCACCCCCACCCCCACACGCAGCTTTCAAGCGCAGAAGGAACAGTTCTATCGTATGTTTACCTTTGTCGCCTGCCCCTCTTGCTTGTCCCCTTCCCTCCCCTGACATTTTTCATGATTATAGCCAAAAAGCTGCCCGATATAATTCATGGCAAGTGGCAGTTGGTGCTCTTGTGTGGACTGAGTGGTCGGGTGGTTCTTGTCGCAATGTGCTGCATCCCACTGCACTGGCTCCTCCTTGTATTGCTTGTATGTTCGAGCACACCATCGTTGGCCTAATATCCCTTCTCTCTGTGGCTGCTCCCCCCAACCGTTCACTTGACGGACTTGCGTATATATCCATATATATACTCTTTCCTCCTCCTCGCCTTCTTCAAAACGAGTTGATGGTGTAGTCCTACACTCGCCCTGTATCGTCACACTCCTCACAACATTTTGCTGCTCTCAGCTGGCTCTGCGATCCTCTAAAGCCTCTGGTCGATTGGCCCTCCCATCTTAGTTGCTCTACTTTCATATATATAGATATACTGTATCCCCTTCTTGGCGGCGCTGTAGCGCAAGCATAATTCTCTTTCGAGGACTGCCCCCTCTCATCAAGTGTGGGGTTTTAGTGCGTGTGTACGGCGGTGTTAGGTGGAACAGTTGTACGCCATAATTTCCTTCTCGTTCTGGCTGAGTTTTTTTTTTTCGTTCCCCTTTTAGCATCTCTGTATTAAGGAAATCACACATCTCTGAGTTAGCACGCGGAGAGGAGAGCTAGGTGAGCGTTTGTGGACCATGTGTGGGTGGGTGGCAGCGTAACCATTGAATCAGGAGGTTTGTACTTTTCTCTCTCTCTCTCTCCGCTGCCGGAATTGCGCAACAGCGAGACGCGCAAGTCTCGTTCGGCATTACAACTCCACGCATTAGCACGCTAACTGGCTCTACTTTACCCCTACCCCATTTCTCGCTTTTCTCTCTCGCACAGTCACCGCTGCGCTCTCGAAAATAAAGCATCAAATAAACGCGCGCGCCGCTGTCCACTTTTTCACTACATCAACGCTTTCATCGATTCACGATGCCGCGTAAACACTCGGCGGAAGCCGATCATGCATTTTGGAACACCCAGCCGGTGATACAGGAAGAAGATGCCAATAACACCACACTGCTTGCTGGCCCTGTAGACGCCCCCAAAACGGTTGCCGATATTCCTGAGGAACCGTATGCAATCGCCAGCACGTTCGAGTGGTGGACTCCAGACATCAACGCCGCCGACGATGTCCACGCACTTTACGAACTGCTGCGTGACAATTACGTAGAGGATGATGAGAGTATGCTCCGCTTTAATTACTCGGAGGAGTTCTTGCAATGGGCTCTCCGTCCTCCGGGTTACGTGCCCGACTGGCACGTGGCGGTGCGTCGCAAGGTGGACAAGAAACTTCTGGCATTCATCGCTGGCGTCCCCATCACGTTGTCTATGGGTACCCCGCAGCAAGTGAAGAAGAAGGCGGAAGAAGATGGACTGGGTGAGGAAGCCTCTAAATATGATGCCCCGCGCCGTATCTGTGAGATCAACTTTCTTTGCATTCACAAGCAGCTGCGCGAAAAGCGTCTGGCCCCGATTCTTATCAAAGAGGTGACACGTCGCGTGAACCGCACTGACGTGTGGCAGGCGGTGTACACGGCTGGGGTGCAACTGCCGACGCCGTACGCGATGGCACAGTACTTCCATCGCAGTCTCAATCCGGAGAAATTGGTTGAGATTCGCTTCAGTCGCATCCCCATGCACTACCGTAAATTCCAGAACCCCATGGCGATGCTGAAACGCCACTACCAGCTACCCAGCGCCCCGAAAACCCCTGGGCTACGCGAGATGAAGGCGTCAGATGTTCCTCAAGTGCGGAACATCTTGATGAAGTACCTCAGCACGTTCGATATGGGTCCAGTCTTTAGCGATGAAGAGATTGCCCACTACCTGCTGCCTCGTGATGGTGTTGTTTACACGTACGTCGTGGAAAACGACTCCAAAGTGACGGACTTCTTCTCTTTCTACCGAATACCCTCCACGGTGATTGGGAACAGCAAGTACAACTTGCTGAATGCCGCTTACGTCCACTACTATGCTGCAACGAGTGTACCACTTCAGCAGCTCATCACGGACCTTCTCATCACAGCGTTGGCGAACAACTTCGATGTGTGTAATGTGGTGGATATTCTCGACAATCGCCAATTTTTCGAACCTCTCAAGTTCGGTCCAGGCGACGGCTACCTGCGCTACTACTTCTACAACTGGTCCTACCCCAAGATCGATTCTTCACGATTGGCGCTGGTGATGCTGTGAAAGTGTTCTTTGTTAGCCTCCCCTCTCCCCCTACCCTTTCCACACACACACACACACATGCAACGCGCAGTTGAAGTGGAAAGCGTGTACTGAGAATCCACGAAACCGCAGCTTAAGGTGAAGTGTAGAGAAAATCTTGTGCGATGCTCCTTTGTATATATGTCTCGACAGCCACGCGCATGAAGAACTCTGCCGCAAGCATTGTTTGACTAGTTAAACAGCACTCGCATGCATGCATCTGTAATGGCTATCGCTATTACTGGGCGTTAGCAAAATATTTCGTGAAGGAAAGAGGGGATGGGAGCACTGCAGCAGTGCTCAAACAGGACATCTTTTTTTCGGGAGAAGGACCGGGATAGCCTGCGGAGGGTGAACACCGATACCTTCCCCTTGCCTCTTCTCTCCACTCCATCGCTGCTCTTCAGTTGGCCCTCGCTACCATCCACTGTTGCTGCCCATCCCTCTCTCTCTCTCGAGACTTAGAGGCAGGCGAGGAGGACAAGCTCGAGTGCGCCTATTTCTTGGTGGGGACAAACATGAATGTGTGTGGAGGAGAGGGGAAAGGGGGGGCTAATGTCGGGGTTCAACTTCTCATTTTCGATAGCGGAGACAAGGAACCATCAAGTACCCAAGACGTTAGCGGCTTTCTCTCTGCATGTACCCCTCAGCAACCTAAAAGTCTTTTCTTTGCCTCCTCGTCATCGTTTCTCTGAGTTCACTTCCTCTTCACCGGACTCCTTCCTTTTGGAGATTGAATTCATATTAGACTTCTGGGCTTTCGATCTCTGGCTTACCTCATACCCCAGGTAGTTGACAACACTCGGACAGCATCGATCTGGTTGTGGTTGCATTCGTGAGCACCAACACGCACACGTTGCCCGCTTGAGTATTTTTTTATCCTGAAAGTTTGACCAAGTGTTTAAAAAAAGGTGTGTGGACCCCTCTTTCCTTTCATCTTTGCCACCTCTCACTTCTTTCTCTCTCCCCAACACTAACATAAATACACATGACGATAAATGCTGGGCCATGAAAATAATGAAGAGAAGATTCGAAAATGTCGTTCGAAACACGTCATTACGTGGAACCTACCCTCAACTCCCTACAGGTATCGTCCAAAACGATGCAGGTAGGAAACTTCATATGATGCACGGTGTTGTCGTTGTTTGCCTGTTTTTCCGGCTGAAAGTGAGTTCACAACACGGATGGAGCACCGGTTGCTGATCGGAAGGGAAACCGTAAAAAAGGTAGGCTGGCCCCGATTTCTCTCTCTCTCTCTCTATATATATATATATATATATATATATGGGGAGCGATGAGATGGGAGACTACATACACAAAAGATGCACACTTTGCTTTCAGTTCCCCCACCCCACGGCATCAACGTGAGGGGTGGTTGTGTTTTCTTATTATCACGTGCTTAATCCCTTCCCCCTATCCAGTTTCTTCAACGAAATGGGCTCCTTCTCCTTAGGGGGGGGGGGAGGGATGGCGTGCACGCCAATAACGAAGCCGCTGCGTTACTCATGATAGTCTGCTACGGCTTTTTTTTAGTATCCTTTTTTTTACCTCCTGCTTTTGCGTACGTGTGCAAATTTCGCCCGCGCAGCTTTCGCGTAGTCCACATGAGATGAACTTTGGACGAAGAGGAAACCATTGGAAAGGGTGTGGGATCCTTTCGAACTGTCTCCCATACACAGCGGTCGTGGGGCCCTTCCACTTTGCTGCAAAAAAAGGGCGAGGTTCAGCTCCGATCTTCTCCACGTGGAGCGATGAGATCGGTGCTCACGCGGATGCACGTGAATATGTCGATCGATAAATACCACTGTCCGGCACTGGACTGCAGCTCTTCGCTTGTCGCTCAACGAGCAAGGAAAGGGGGCACTTCCGTTTTACTACTGCTCTTTGTGGCCTGCGATGTGCAGGACATCTCGTCTTACACACTCAGTGAAGAGTGTTGCACACCTCCATCTCACTCATGCCCCATTCCAGCCGCCTTTTGCGGGACATCTCTTGCTGCCTTCTCTGTTACCCGCTTTCCCCGCTCCCTTCTTGCTGTGCATTTATGCGACGCTGTAGTGATACTAGCCTCCTCAAAAACGCCCCCACTTGTTTCTTTTCTACCGTCTTCTTTGGCCCCATCAAATCGAGAGGGAAAGCATACACACACACGTTGAAATACATATCCAGGGCCAACGGATCTAGGGAGAGGAGGAAATCTCAAAAAAACTCCATCGTCAACGACACGTAGCAGGGGGTGCCCGATTGACCCTTTTTTGCCGTAACGGAGGTGAAAACACGGCGGTGCGTTGCGAACGGAATAATGGTAGTGGAACGCGATCGCTCCAGTGAGCTTTACGATCTCTTCGCTCGGCAGCGACAGAGCCAGCCGTTGCAGGCTGAAGTGACAGCAGACTCCCAGAAGCTTCGCAGTAGCTCAGATGTACAGACTTTCAACCGATACGCAAAGGAGTTTTCGAAGAACATCGCCACCGTCTCCGAATATATTATGCGACTCACGCAGCTGGCCAACAAACAAAACGTTTTCGATGATCAAGGCGCCGAGGTGAGCGAATTGACACAGCTCGTGAAGAGTTCTCTTCAACGTCTACACGACGATGCGGGAACTTTGGAGCTGCTCAAGCGCAAATCGGTAGAAGCTCAAAAAGGAGTCGCCTCCTCCAGAAATGATTCCCGGGGCCTGTTTGGCAGCGCCTCGGATCACCTCCGTACATCAGAGCGGCACAGCGATACAGTCGTGGAGACCCTACGGAGTCGCCTCGCCCGCACAGGGCAACACTTTCGGAGCACTTTGCAGCACCAGTCGAGGGCCCTCAAGGATAAGGCGAATCGGCGTCACATGTTTACGACTGCGGATCGACCTCAAACGTTCGAGAGCGCCCTCTTTCAAGATCAGGAACAACATCAGCAGCAACAAATGTTGTTGTCTGGTGCCAGCAGCACACAGTACTACCAGCAACGGGCTGACGCCGTTTTGGAAATTGAAGCTGCCGTACAGGAAGTGGGGGAACTCTTCAATGACTTTACCCGCTTGGTTCAGGAGCAGGAGGATGTGGTGCTGCGCATTGACACTGACGTCGACACTGCCGTGCGTCACGTCAACGCCGGTAGCAACGAGCTCATGCGATATCTTGCCAATCTGAGCTCCAACCGAGGGCTTATTCTGAAGATATTCGCCATGCTCTTCATCTTTCTGATGTTCTTTGGCATGCTTGTAATCCGGTGAAAACTACAAGCGCGTGTTCTACACAGGAAGGCAGTGATGCAAGGTCTGCTCAGATTTTTGTAGCACCCATCGGGCACAAAAAGAGGACGGATCGAGGGCCACGGGAAGTAAGATGATTTTGCCGCTAGGCGGGCGATCATATATGTACATGACTCAGGCGTATTTTGGTGAACACCGCCGCTGATGTAGCATTTTACAGCTCTTGTTTTCCTTGTGGTTCCCCTCACGCTTTTAATGTGTTTTTTCGGCTGTATATATATTTAAGTATATATATATATATTGCCTCTTTTTCGTTCTGCTGACTCTCCCCGTGCTCGAGGATGTGTAGGTCCTCTCTGCCGCAACGGTAATTCTCTTCTTTATCCCTTTTTTCTCTCTCTCATCTAATTTTCCCTTTTGCAGAGTCGTGTCGCTCGTGAAGCGCTAGCCACATAAGCGCGACCTCTTCCTCCCTTTCATCACAAGTGCAGTACCGTACCGTAACGAAAACACGATCCAACGGCACGATGGATCCTTCACGCCGCGTTTTTCTCTTTCCCCGTCGCTGCAATGCGGGAAGAACCGCTTCTACACCGTCCTTCCCGGTTGCCCCCCCCCCTCCCCCTCCAGCTCCCTCAGAGAAGGGCGCAGAGGAAGAAAAAAAAACGGGAGTGTCACCTGTGGAGTTTCACCCTCCCCCCCCCCTGAATGCCACCCCTCCGCCACACACACCCGAGCTCACACCACTATGAAAGATCCGCACTCTACTCGTTCTCCTCTATACCTCCCTCCTTTCTGTTTGGCTTACTAATTCGTCGAGGTTTTTACTGGTATGAATCTGGTGCATGTGTGGTCTGCAAAGCAGCAACAGACTTTACAAGCAACGTCTTCATGAATCATCCGCCGCTTCTCCCAAGTCAGGAGCTGGTGCTGCACCAGGTGAGCGTTGATGGCTTCTCGCCAGCGACGGGATCCGTTTTGAAGTTTCCAACGTCGCCGCTGCTCTCAGGTTCACCGTTCTCCCCTGCAGCGGCTTCTTCGGCGTCCACCCCCGCCGTTTCATCACCACTGAACAGCTCTCCCACCGTAGCTGCAGTTGCTTCCATCGTTCGCCCACAAATTCGACTCCGCGAAGAATGGGTATCTTCTCTGTCTGACGTGGACGCGTTTGTGTTGCGCCCACATGCACTGCACACCACCAGCCTTGATCGTCGTGCGTCAGTGCCCGTAAGGTACATCGCCGACAGGTTCGACCGTGTCTGGCTTTCACGACGCCGCGTGCAAACAGTTTTCAGTGAAGACGGCGCTGTCTCCGTCGTGAGAGGAAAAACAGGTGTCGCAGGTGCGTACAGGCCCAGTGCGTCGTGTGTGAGTACATCAGTTCTGGAAGATACTTTCACCGCCCTTGAATTAGCTGCCCATGCGCACCCTGAGGTGCCGCTCGAGCGTCTTTCCTCTTACGCGAAACCTCTGCGCACCGAGTGTGACATCGGAGATGAAGTTTTTCAAGACCTGCACGCTTACTGGCTTCTACGCCGGAACAGCATGGGCGGTTTAATGCCTGCCATACCGGAGCTGCGTGTTCCGGTACGTGAAGATAACGAGCTGGCACGGTGTCACGCTGCCGTACTACAGGACTGCCCTATCCCATTTAAGCAGCGCGACTGGTATGTTCCGGTGGTAGAACGTCGTCGGCCCGCCTCGGTTGAGGAAGAGGAAGCGAATGAGTATCCGGAATCGAAGCGGCCGAGGACGACGTCGGGCAGTGCCCTGCCCAAGGGTGTGTCTTGTATGACACTCGAAGCCTGCGCCGCGTACGCAGGGAAAGCACTGCGTTTAAGTCGGGCCATGCTTTCCCGCGAGCAGGTTCGCTTTACGCACACCCAACTCTCTCTCTTTGAGCTTGCGTCGCTACGCCATGTGACGGAGGAAGACCAGCACCGTGTTGACGGGGCTGAAAGTTCGGTTTCTCTCTCCGCGCTCTCCCAGTGCGTCATGACAATGGGTGGGAGAGGTGAACAGCAGGGGGCGGCAGCCCCTTCTGCAGAAGTGGATGTCGTGGTGAAGACGCCGAAATGACTGGAGTCCGCACTTTTCTCCTGAAACGATCGCGCTGCTTCGGTCGCACCACAGAGGAAATGGTGATCATCTGAGTCACCGGCCGTGACTCCGCCCCGCTGCTGCAACTCGCCAATATTTCGGCTTGCTTATCCGCCGTCGACAGGGCGAACGAGTTGAAGGGCTTCCTCGCTTGTCATTTCCTTATGAATGCATATCGATATGTACTTTGGACCCTAAGGATGGCTGGAGCGTCGGCATGAAAGTAAAAATGAATCGAAAAACTGCTGGCTGCCCTTTTTTATGTCCCGTCTTTCTTCCTATGCGGAGTGCCCATCTTTCTGAAAAACGAGGCGTTTGCCCCTCTTGAGCTGCACCACCAACACCCCTCCCTTCCCGCCACCTCAACCTCCCAAACTCTCCTTCTCTGCCCTTCCCTCAATGATCTCCCCGTACCCGTAACCACACTGCGGAAAAAACTGCCGCATGCCGGTGTTTTTTTGTTCACCGTAATCGAGTCGCGTTCGCTGCTCTAGAACAATCGTGACGAAACTCTCGCAATGCTTGCTCAGTCTCTCTCTCAACAACGCCGGATGCCAGGTGGGTTTCAGCCCGTCAGCAACGGCGCCGCCGCCCCACCTGCACCACCACCACCACCACCATCATCTCAGCAGCCAGCAGTGCAAGAGCACACGGACGTCATTCACGATACCCAATTCGACTACTACGGCTTGCTGCTCGCGACAGCGAGCTCAGATAGAACCATCGGCATCCACTTCGCCCGTGCGGATGCCCCGTTGAAGCGGATTGCCACCCTCACCGGTCACGAGGGTCCCGTGTGGATGGTGAGCTGGGCGCACCCGCGGTTTGGCAATTTACTAGCCTCTGCCTCGTACGACCAGAAGGCCATCATTTGGAAGGAAACGACGCAAGGTGTTCGGCAGTGGATCCCCGTGCACGTCATCGATATTCATCAAGGCAGCGTAAACGCCGTCCAATGGGCACCGGAGGAGTACGGTCCACTGGTGGTCACCGCAAGTAGCGATGGTGCCGTTGCCGTTACCGCATACTGCAATGGCTGCTGGGAGCCTAGCACCAAGCTGAGCAATAATAGCAACCAAATTGCCCATGCAATGGGGGCAACGAGCGCGGCCTTCATGCCTTTCAAGTCAAGCATGCGAGATCACTTGATGGTCGCCTCGGGTGGTTGTGATGGTCATGTCCGGCTCTGGGTCTCTCCCAACACTCCCGCCAGCGGACTTTCGTTTGAGCTTCACCAGACGATAGAGGCACACGGAGACTGGGTGCGCGATGTTGCCTTCTGCCCCACCTCAGCGGCCTCGCGGTTTGTCACCCTTGCCTCGTGTGGACAGGATAAGACCGTCATCCTCTACCGTAAGACGTGGGAGCAGTTGCGCGCTGAAATGACGGAGAAGACGACGCAGCTGACGGAGTGGGAGCGAAGTGTGGTGGAGTTCACGGACCCGGTGTGGAGGCTCTCCTGGGCGCCGTCTGGTGAGATGCTGGTGGTGACCACGGCACAGTCAGCGGTGTTCATCCTCCGCGAAGGTGCTGATTTCACCGAGCCATGGATTATGGCGCCCCTGCAGGACTACCAGCAATAGGCAAGCAGAGGTTCGAGGAATAGAGGCTGGGGAAGGGGGAAGAAACAACAAGGCAGCGCTTCACTTTTTGTTGATTTTTCAGTACTATTTTTGCTAACAATTTCTTCCGTTAGTAGACGTGACAACGCTGAACCCTGTGGACACGGCAAGACGCCATTGATCAAGTCAGCGCAACTACGGACTCCCTTCCTTTCTCTTCTCTCGCCTTCCTTTAAGGTGGCACGAAGGGCGGATGCCTCGTCAACGTTTCTTTTTCGAGACCTGTCTCATTTGGGGGCTCTGCACCTCTTCGCTGCTCTCCTGTCGAGATCTTCTTCTACTCTTTTCCCTTTTTTCCTCTCGCTAAACTTGCACGAGCCATGGGGAGGGAGGGGATAGCGAATGGAGTTGTATAGTCTTAAGCGGTGATGAGAAATTTCAGCGGTGCTGACATCTCGTCCGATTCGCGTTATTCTTGTACGGATACAGTCGGTCGTGCTAAAAGAAAATGGATGCTGGTGACGTGCCTTTTTTGTGGCATCCTGATACTCCGTTTCAATGCTACTGAAATCCTCCTCCCCCACCTCATCCCACATCTGCGGGCTATGGCATGTAATTTTGCGAACCATGTGCTATGTATCAGTGAGAGGGGGGGGATCCCTGAGGATGCTCTGGGAAGGGAGAAAAAAATGAATAGGGACCACACTCCCATAGCCCATGGAGTTTGGGGGGGGGGGGGGCTGCTCGCATCCCCTTGGAGTTGCGTGGATGCCTCCTGCCTCCATCTCTCTGAAGACAGAGAGAGGCGGCCCACGAAGTAATGTATAGGGTGCTTTTTTCATCGAAGGCGCAACGTTGCGGATAATTTTTTATGAAGTTGCGCTTCATGGTCCACGGACCACCGCACGTTTCTTACGCATCCTTTCCTTTCGCCCCACTCCGCAGTTAGCAACGCCTATTCGACCTTCTCACGTTCTCCCCCATCTCGTCCTCGTCACTTCCCACTGCAACTTTGTCCTGCTGTTCTCTTGGATTTCCCCGTTCTTCTCCCTCTTCCCCTACCCCTACGGCTTCTGGAACCCACCTCCGGCGGCGGCACCGGCACTCACGCACCATGCATACTATACCATGATCTCTTAGGTAGGCTTGGGTATTTCAGCTGAGAGAACTTTAAGGCATCGAAGCTCTCTCTGTCTATCTTCTCTGTTGTTGTTTTCACTAAGCATATTACCTCTTCCCCACCCCCTTCCTTGCTTTTCTTTTTTCGCGTCGTCTTTCTTTTTCTCTCCCCCTCTCAGATTGTTTTCTTTAGCAGCAGGCAATTAGGATAGGTAGAAGTAGCGGAAGCACGCTTCTCTCCCGCACTCATACACCTCCGTGCGAGCCGGCACCTAAAAAAAAAACTAAATCATTCGCGCTTCACAGTTATCCGCCGCCTGTGAACCCCGTTGTTCGGCAGTCTTCGCGGAGAAACTTTGTTTCGTTTTCCTCTTCTCATTTTTTTCCGTTCTCATTACCGGTGCTCTCCGACGCTCTGTTTAACTCCATCAAAAAAAAGGAAAGCATTTCTATTGCGTTATATTTGCTCGCGTGTGTCGGTGCTTTGTTTTTCTTTCGTGTTCGGTTCTAGCATCTCAACTGGTAGCACTTGATTGCTTTTCACTTGTGCTCACTTTTTTCTTTTTGTTCGCTTTGCTTCAGCGCACACCTACGCATACTTAACGAATCGAATCTCCCCACGCATTTTTCCTCCTCTCATTGAGATTTATGGTTGCCTTTTTTTTTTCAGCTTCCTCAGTACTGAAGGCGAAAACAAAAGCTGATTCCCCTCCCCTCCCGCCTCTCCCACCTCGGCAGTCTCGACGCGAAGCTACTTGGGAAAGAGATGGCGTCTACCGCGCTCTCTTACTTCACGCGAGACGTAGCCAGTGAGCCGCCCACCACCATCGTCATTGTGCCTAGCGGCGGAAAACTACCAGAGCTGGTGGGACGGGAAGATCCGGTGTTTGCCGTGACGGAGGATTGCGTAGAACCGACGAAGGGCTGGATGAATCGCGAGGGTAAGCCTCTACTGACGGTATGCTTCATGCATAGCTTCGGGAAGTGTGCGGGGCGCACCAACTCCAACCCGGCCACATGCTTCCAAATTCACATCAAGGCAAACGTACTCAATGCGCTGCGGAAGCACTACGTAAACCCGACGCGTCGCTTCTTCACACGGACGGTGAAGGCGTTGCTGAGCCCTGAACTACGACAAGTGCTCTGCATGCGTGCCCTCAAGGAGCTCAAGGTACAATATCTAGAATACCGTGTCAGTGATGTCTTCCCGTCGACAGGACTGCTACAGTACGAGGCGACCTATCGTCGTTGGCTTTTCTCGGACGACAAGAATGCGGACCATGCCGGCGCCATAACTGTGCCGCAGTGTTTGCAGTTCTCCATTGCAGGGTCGTGCAACTGTGGCACTGATTGCCCTTACATTCACGCAGATTTGAAGAAAGCTCAAGTGCGCGACCAGATGCTCGCACGAGCACTTCGTGATGTGAGTGAGCTTACACAGTGTTTCCCAACGGTGTCGATACACATACCAGCATCGCTCCAGTCGGGTCATCAGAACTTCGCTCCCCCCGACTCCGCCTACGCTACGTTCGATGAAGGAGCATACCCTCAGAACGGGGTATCAGTGGATCGAAATCAGGGCTTTGCCAAAGTTCCTATCTTTACCCTTGTCCGTGGTGAAGATGAAATCAACGGTCGCCTGGTACCGCTTCCCATACCGACTCTCGATGCATCTACACAAAGTTCAGAAAACTATACGAGCGGGGCTCATCAGCAAGGGCGCATTCCCTCTGTCAAGCACCCACACCTCATCTCCAAAGCGGTATCTCCCACAACAAAAGCGCTCGAAGATGCCCAGAACGATGGCAATATCTCGGAGAGTAAGAACTTTAATGGCTGGATGAGCAGCAGCAACGAAGGGATTAGCAGTAGCAACAACCAGACTGGCAGCAGCGGCAGTGGAAGCGACTAGGATATCTTGTTGCTGTTGTTGTTCCTTTTATACTAGCCTGCAGATCTCACACTTTTCCTTTTTTCTCTCTCTGTGCACTGAGAGAGGAGGAGGGGGGATCTCCTCTCCGTTGCTTACTATGAATTCTTTTACGTACTCCAGTAGATGATACAATCACTGCATATGTGTGAATCACGCTAGCTTGGAGGGAAGATGGGGATGAACACTTCATTGCAACTTCTCTATTATACATTTTTTTTGGTTTCTCTGCACGGCACTCCTTCATCTTCCAAACGAAAGGGAAAAAATGGTGAATTTCGTCTATATGCGATTGAGCTCCTTTGTGTGCGTGCGCGCGCGCACGACGTCTGATGTGTCTATCGAAACCAGCATTTATTTGGCAGGATTCTCTTTCTCTTGACTGTACAATTTTATTTGATGACGTTTTTCCCAGCACGTCTCTCATGCGGATACGACTCCTCCTCGTTTTCTCTTGTGCACTTGTTTAACACTTTCTTAGGCTTTTCCCCCTCCCTCCCCCTCTCCCCCCCCCCCCCGCGCCCCTTCCTCCATCCATCGCTGGGTCGCACGTATTGGGGACTTGTACGGTGGAGAGGAGGGTCTACCCTTCTTTGCTCTCTCCCTCTCGCCTTGAGAAAGGTGGGCAGGAAGGGGCAAGGGAAATCTCCGGACCTCCTCTCCCCCTTTTCTTCCTTCTCCCAAAATCGACGATATTTCCTCTCGTAAACGTGGCTCGCACGAAAAGTATGGCGAACTTCGTTTATGGCAGCGGCGCGTAGAGGAAGAGACAGGGAAGGGAAGAGTTCACGTTTCGGCCTGATCGCTCTCTTCCTTTGCTTCCCCATTTTTTCTCTTGTTTTTTTTTGCCTATTTTTCTTCTCCTTGATAGCATTTCTTCAAGACGAAGGAAGTTGTTACTTCAGATGGGGAAAAGGGAAAGGGAAGAGGGTATACTTCCTCATGCTTTAGTACCGTCCCTTCTCCCTTCTCTTGCATTGCGCCCCCCTCTTCCCCCCCCCCCCGCATGGTCTCCCTCCGCGCTGTAAATTGAGCAGTTTCCATGGCAAAGGAGGAGGAAGAGGAGGGATACAGTAAAAAAAATATGAGAAATAGAATTTTTTGGCAGATCAAGTGCAAGCATATCACTTCGCTTTTCCCGCCTCTCTTCATCACACACGCGCTCCCCCTACCCCCTCCAACGTACACATACCGAGGGATACAGACAAAAGCACGGGTTGAGGTGGGAGATCGTGTGGTGTGTACTCTGATTTATGTAAAGATCTTTATTTACCTCCTCTTTTTTTATAAATTTATATATACACCTCCTGAGTAATTTTCTTCGTAGCGTTGCATCTTTCTACTTCCTGCTCAGCACGTCGCCTCCTCTCTCCCTTACCCCCTCTTTCTAACGCAGTAACGCACTCTCGATCTACCCTTTTCCACCTCTCGTGCCCCCCCTCCCTCCCTCACACACCCTCCCTTTTCTAAAAGCAAAGGAAAGGATGGAGAGCGAGGGAGAGGGTGACAGGGAAATGCAGTCAAGATCAAGTCGGACAAGGCATCAAAGTGGGGAGAAGTGAAATCATGAAGGGGAAGCGTATCTCGTGCTTACACGCCACCCGCGACCGAGCCTCAACAGAATTCATTTTCCTTTCCAAAGAGAAAAAAAAAGGTACCCTTGTTTATCTTTGTGTTCCTCCTCTTCTTTTTTCTTCGATCTACCCTGTCAATTTCTTTTCATGTTCCACACCATCTGTCCCCACCCTTTCACCGAGTCCTCCACCATGCGCATGAATCTTTCATGTAAGGGAGGGACGGAGGGGAGAAGTACCCTCGGGAGTGGTGCGTGATGATGGCCTCTGTGTTTTCCTTTTCATATATCATCTCTTTTTTTCCCAGCACTTCCCCCCTCCCCTTAATTACGGCGTGAAGTCGTTCTTAGCGAAAGGAATCGGTTTCGCACACGGACGGTCATCCTGAATTCATCCCGCGGCTACCTGGCGTTGAAGGCATGCGTGGTGAGCCACCACCAACACCACCACCCTATCTCACCTCGTTACCGCTCATCATCATTGCCATCCATGTCTGATCACCCTTTGGCGGCTTGGAAACTTCAGGCCGCCATGAAGTGAGGCAAAAGAAATTTGGGGAGTGAAGAGGCGAGGCGGAGAGCTGCTTAGCCTTTCCCCATTCCACCCCACTACGCCCTCCACCCCCCCGGTCTCTCTTCGCCATGTCCGGCGGCCCTTCAGCAAGAGCCAATATTATTTCTCCTCCCAGCAATCTTCTTCAGGGAAATTTTTATAGTTACTATTTCATCTCCGTATGCCGCTTTCCCTTGTCAACTTGCTGGTGTGTGTGTGTGTGTGTGTGTGTGTGGCTGGTGCACATATGAAGCGCCTGCTTTTTGGTTGATGTAGCTGTTTGCATGCATTCTCTCTCCCCCCCTCTTCTTCCGCAAGCACCATTTAACTGCCCCCTCTTTCTTTCTAATACCTCGTTCCTCTGTTGTTGCTTTAGATGTTGATGTTGTTTCGCCAGAGTTAAGTACGTCGCAAAGGCATGCGCCTCCCCTTCTCCCCCTCCCCCCTCCCCTCATCTGAAAAGCTTGATTACAAAGCATTGAAGAGTGGCTATACATATACATAACCTGTATGGTTTCCCAGTATCATTCGAACCGATTGGGGTGTGCGTTTCACAAGGTTACAAAGGGAGAAGAGGAGGGGTAAAGGCTTGGGGGACTGACTGTTGTGACCCTCTTGTTTTTTGTTTGTTACGGATGGGTGCTCACCTTAACGGACAGCACTTCATCCTCTCTCTCCGAAAGCTGAAAGAGACAACGGAAAACGAAGAAATGGGGACAGAGAAAGTGTAAGTTTTAGCCAGCAGCTGCAACGAATGCATTTTGATCTTTTTTGAGTGTGTGTTCGCTTCCTTTTTTTTGGAAAAGACAAAGAGCGATTCGATATAAAACTTCTCGAGCCCCCCCCCCTTTTCCCCCCGTCACCACCGTTCCATCGCTTTCCCTCTTTTTTTCTAGTGTCGTGAGCCACATTCACGTTGTTGTTTTTTCAGTCAGTCTGTACTGTTTTATTGTTGCCTGTTGTTAAGCGCTATGTAGTTTGTATGCAGATGGAAATAGCTTATTTTCATCGAATCCCTCTCCATATTTCTGCCTGCCCCCCCCCCCGGTACGCTTTCGTCGGTGCCTCCAAGGGCTCTCCTGTTTTCTTATGTGTTTTTTATTTGCTCATACCTGCCAACAATTTGTGTTTCCCTCCCCCAACGTTCTCCGTGGTACAAAATAAGAAGACGAAAATCGCAGCAAGATATGTGTGTTTATCTTGAACGCCATCTATTCGAATCCCCTTCCTCTCTGAAGCACACACACACACACACACACACAGGGGCTCCTCGTGTATGTTCGAGGAACCGAAGAATCCGGGTGACAGAGCGTAAGTGACCGCCATGAGTCGAAAGATGTGGGGCGAAACATGCCGCTGGCGACCACCCGGAACTCTCTCTGTGCGATGGACCGGAAAGGGGAGGAGGCGTGCTCCGCGTCCCCGAACACCAAAATCGTTGTGATGAATTCTGTACACTACTGGAGAGCCTTCGCTCTCTCCCTCTCGCACCTCTCTCTCACACACCTTTTCGGGGACTCTTCTCAACTGGATACCGTAGGGCAGCACACCGCACACCCAGACGCATTTTTCTCTTATTCTGCAAACAAAACAGAATTGTTAACGATTGCGTCCGACCCTTAACACTCTAAGCCGTTTCATATCACACTCACGCCCAATCAATCCTCACGGTTGCCCTCTGCGTTTCTCTTTATTCTACCCCTCCCTTCCCCTCCCCCTCCCCCTTCTTGATCTTTTGCTTTTCGAGGTATCGTCGCGTCTGTCGTGCGATCCCATCGCGAAATTCCCTCCACCGCATCGCCACTCCGCTGGACAAACGCACACAAATACCACAAATACTGCCGTTACTTTTCGCTTACTCTTCTCCCTTTCCCCTCCCCTCCCCTCAAGAAAAAATTTGGTCAAACAGGGAAAAGGTGAAATACAGCAGAGAAGGCAAGATCGAACGGCCTCACACGTTCCTTCGTCGCATCCCTACACGTTTTTGCCTCTCTTTTCTTTACATTCCTGTTTTGGCTCTCTCTCTCTCTCTCTCTCTCTCTGACCTCAGAGCAGTTTTTAACCATTTTTCGCCCCACTTTCCCGTTTCTCTCTCTCTCTCCTGAATTTGTTTGACTTGACGGTACTGCTTTTTCCATCTCTTCTCTTTTGTTTTCCTCCTCCATTTCTTTGGAGGGCTCCTTTTTTTTTGGTAAACTTTGGCGATTCCGTCTCGGGTCCCGAAATCTGGTGCTATCGAGGTTTCTTCGATCTCTTCAGTTTTTTTTTGTATCTGGGGAGTGTTTCTCAACCTCAGTTGAGGAGGGTGAAGCAGTAACGAAGCGTTGTCACGTCTATATATATATAGAGAGAGAGATCGTGCACAAATTTCATCGAGTGGTGCATCTCTCGCTCTCTTCCCCCACCCCCATCCTTTCGTTGGGCTCGCCTTTTCTCATTTTTTCCTTCTCTATTTGCTTTGGTGGTGACGGTTCTTTCACGCGTGTGGGTACATCTATATCTACACAAATATATATATATATATATCACCCACTGAACCACGCCGTGTTTAAGTGTGTGTGTTCTCGTTACTACACAACCACTGATATATATATATATATATGTTGAAGGGTTGAGGTAAAAGACAAAGAACAACGCACCTTGTTACCCCATTCTTCCCCTCAAGGCACTGTTGCTCATGCAACAGGTTGCAACAGAAGAAGATACGAAATAGGAAACAGAAGCGTTCCGGAAAGTGAAAAGGAATTCTGTTTTGTTTTCGTTCTTGAAGCGTTGAGTACTCAGCTACTGTCTTGCTCTTTCACCTGTGTTAGTGTGTCTTAGTGTGTGTCTGTTGTTCGGCCAACCTGCCGAACAGGATTCGTTTCGATTAGTAGAGTTCTGAACTTCTACGCAAGGAAGCTTTCTGTTCACATTCTCTCCCCTTCTCAGGCTTTTTTTCTCCCCTCCCCGAGGTGCAGCTTCTTGCCATGCAAGACCACCTGTTTGCGATGCCCGGCTCTGCCCCCACTAACGGCGCAGGGTTCGGACAGATCTATTTCACGCGTGATCTCGTCACCGATCCCCCGACCATCATTCAGATGGTTCCGGTCCCTTCAGAGGTGTTGACGATGCAGCGAGGCCTCGCGAAAGGAGGCATGGATATCTTCAAAATTTCCTTTGATGACATCGAACCGACCGCTGGGTGGCTGAGTGACCGCAATAACGCTTCATTGGACATCTGTTTTATGCACAGCTTTGGGAAGTGTAACGGCAAAATACGTGAAAAGGACTCACGTACATGCCATCAAATCCACGTCAAGCGAGAGGTACTGGACAATCTCCGCAAGTACTACACAAGCCCACAGCGGAACTACTTCTGCCGTACGATGAAAGCGAATGTGACGGAGAAGTTCGCGCAGGTGCTGTCACTCCTTGCACGGCGGCGCATCGCCTTGCAATACCTTGAGTTCCGCACAGACGACATTGAAGTGACTGCTGGCAGCACTGAGTACGAAGTGGAGTACCGCCACTGGCTCGTGAGCGACATCGATCCGCAACGCAAGAACCCCGCTATGGTGGCCAATGCCGTGACAGACAACTACATCTCCTCCTCCAATCTGTGCTGGGATTTTGCGCTAACAGGCCGTTGCTCGCGCGGTGCCTCGTGCCCTGACTTACACGGCCACGTCGCCAAGGCCCTCACCAAAGATCGCTTTGTGAGAGGAGCGCTGGCAGAGATGGGAAAGAAGGATTCATGGGTCGCAGCTGTTGAAGCAAGACCGACGGTTTCGCAAACAAACGTGCGGAAGCCCTCACCCAACGCTTCACAGCAGCTTCCGCCGCCCCTACCAATGCCTCAGCATCGTACACCGTTCATGTTGCCACCGCCATCGACGTTGTCCCCGTACTGTTTTTCACCCTTGGCAGCGAAGGATGGACTGCCTCCATCGACTAAGCCTCCACTTGCGGCTTTCCCGTTGGATATGTCGTCCCTGCAAGGAGCCCCGTGTTTTTTTCTCAGCGAGGGCAATGACAACGTCTTCCAACTAATCACCCAGCTGCAGTTTCTGCCTTTCAGGAACGGCACCTCCTGAGCGAATCGTGTGCGGCGAACTTCGAGGGGCACGAGGATCCCTCCTCTTCGGTGAGCTATGCGGCCTCGTAAGATACGCATGGTACTCTAAGCGATGCGTGTTCGTGCTGTTTGCCCCCCCCCCCTTCCTCCCCCCCTCCCCTCTCTCTTCCTCGCTGTCTTTTTACCCTTACCTCTGCCCCATTCCTTCAGCGCGATAAGGGTCTTGTTTTTGTTTGCGATTTCCGTGGCGGCTATGTCATTTATCATCCTCACGCGACGGACTTCTCACTCGCAAAAGGCATGTCAACGCACACACTGCCACACATGCCATACAACCCCCCCCGCCCCCCCCCCCCCCCCCCCACCCAAAACCCATCACATTTTTTTGAAAAAAAATTTGGGGGGCTTTTTTCAACTGGGGGGGGGGGGGGGGGGGGGGTGATTACCTTCTCGAATCTCTCCATTCACACATTTGTTCACTTCGTTTGTCACTCAACCCCCTCCCCCTCTCTTTTGAAAGAAAACACGGAAGGTGGAGGTAAAACACGGGGATGCGTGACGAGAAGTTTGTGCTTGCGACTGCAACGGAACAGGATGTCCTCACCGCTCGTTTTGCTCGCGTGCCCCTCCCCCCGGAAAAAAAAAAGCAGTGTTCCCTGTCGTAGAGAGTCACCAAAGCAGACGTATTTTTGTGTGTTTGTGACGTTTTTTCTCTTTGATCAGCTCCTCTCCGTATCTTCCTTTCAACCCTCTTCTCATCTTCTCCATTTTGGTTTCAGGTCTCCATTTAAGCTTTCTCGTCCCATAACATGGGGAAGAGAGAGATACGTCTGCTGCTGCTAGGAGAGAGGGGACTCGAAGAGTTTTTCCTTGTCTTGTTGTTTCCATTTTCATAACTGTTGTGGCACGTATACCTGTGTGTGGGTGCGTGTGTGTATCTCTGCAGGAATTGCGCATAATCCTTTACCGATCGTACGCACCGAAAAGAAAAGGCGACGCAAGGATCGTGTCCTCCGAAGTGGGCAAAGCGATAGTAGAAAAGATCACATGAAGTGACATTCCGACTCTACCTTTCAGAAAAGCATTCAAATTTTTCTCCCTTCACTCTCTCATTTTTTCAAGTTGTTTCGCTTTCCGTAACGCTTTTCTCCCTCTTTGTTTTTTAAATCTTACTCAACTATGACTCTCTCTCTCTATGTAAGTATATATATATATATATATATGTATGTATGTATAAAGATGGCGGCTCATAGACTCTGGGTAAACCGAAAACGATGTATGGAACGCACGCGAATCCGCTTTTATCTATAAAGAAGGTGAATGGTGCACATTTGTCACGTCTTCGCGCGTTCCCACGGATAAAGTTTTTTGATTTTCCTCTTTTGTTATGTTTGTATGTTCGTCTCTCCCTTATTAGTGCCTTAGGGGCTTCAATCGTTCCATTTTCCTATTTCTTCTTTCCTCCCTCTCCCTTTCCACAAGCACACATTTTAAGACTTTTTTCTCATCTGTGCTTTGCTGTACTTTTCCCACCACTTCCTTCGCTTTCTTTTTATTTCATCTCCTACTCTCCGATTCCTGCACGGAAGTGCTACTTCCACTTTCGGAGGGGGGGAGAGTTTTTTCTGGCAGCATACCAAAGGGACACGTTGCGGGTGCCTTCTTTGATGTCTTTTCTTACATATATATCTACTCCTCTCTTTCCCACGCTCTCCACGGACCCTCGAACCACACTACCCTCCCCCCTCCCCCTCTCCTTCCAAACCCAGCTCCTGGCTCTTTCTTTGGTTCTCAAAGGGCATGTTGTGTTGTGACGCACACATACGCGTGTATGTGTGCGTGGGGTTGGGGAGGGAAGGGTGACGGTAGTTCGGTGTGTTTGTGGGTCCCGCTGGGGTGAGTGGGGAGGGAAAATTTGACGCATTCGGTTTGCTGTTTTGCTCCTTCTGCTTTTTCTGCTTTTTTTCTTGTTTGCGTGTGCATGCTTTCACCCTCTATATTTCTTTTCTCCCTTCCCCCCCCCGTCTTCTGAAATACCACCCGCTCCTTCACATTTTCGATCCCAGTGAAGTGAGAGACGTCCAAAGAAAAAGGTGGGTACTTGAAACAGCTGATTCGCATAACCGCAGCTTTCAGGTCTCTCCAATGATGAGGTGTGTGCGGTAGAAGTGAGTGGGACACTAACGCACTTACGCGCTGACCCCATCCAGGGACAACATCGAGACGCTACCTTTTTTCCTTTTGAGAACGCGTATGCGTCTTCTTTTCACTCAACGTACTTCTAAACAATTTTCTTCTAGTCTCTCTTTGATGAGGACCCATCATATACATGCATACATATATATATATATATATATATGTAGGTATCTGTAAAAGAGGAGTTTCACTTTTCAGTAACCTAACCGTGATGCGGCTCACTCTGTCGTGAACAAGAAAGGTTTCGCTGACATGCACAGAAGAAGAAGAAAAGGAGAGGGATTGGGGTTTTGATTCGACAAAGTAGATACAAAGTTTCTCCCCTCACTGCATCTTCGATTATCTTTTTGTAGCTGTTCCTCTTCTTGATGGTATATTGCAAAGAAGTGTGTATCCTGAAGAACACGTGAAATAAACATGGGGGAAGGATTTGAGCTTCGGATACGTTTATCCCTACTCTCTCTCTCTCTCTCTCCTGGCTTTCTTCATCTTTGTTGTTCTGCGTGTGTGTTTGTGTGTGCGTATGAATGTTACACACAATTCCTCCTCGTCTTCCTTTCCTTCCTTCCTCACTCAACGCTCCAACGCTCTTCCTTTCTCGCCTTTAAAACTTTTGCTTCTTTCCCCGTCCCAATTTGTTTTGCTCATTTATTTTCGTAAGTATTTACTGCTGTTATGGATGTCTGATCCGATGCATAGCGAGGTTTTTTTCTTTCAAAGTGGCAAGTACGTTTTTGTGTGCCCCTCCTCCGCACTATCCCTCGGTGAACGCGCTCACGATACGTGGAATTCCCTCTTTGTTTGGTTTTTGTTTGTGTTTCCTCCACCTCTTTCAGGACGGATCTCACGCCATGGGCAAACGTTTCCCATTTTCGTCCGATTCCATTCATGAAAAGGGGGGGGGGGGAAGGGCAATACGACGCCGGCCGGGGATGATGATGAGGGACTTCTGCATTGAAACCACACGAAAAAAAATCTGGGGAGGCTAAAGGGAGAAGGGAAAAGAGTGTGCCGCTTTATCATCCGTCCATCGATAATTTCATACACTTGAAGTGGCATACGTCTCTTCTTTAGTATGTGTAGCATTGCTCCTCCTCCCTGTCGCATACAACACACAACGTACAGCCATCCTATCAAAAGAGTATCCCCTTTTGTTTTTCGGAGGCATATACGCACAGCATAACGTGCTCCCCTATTGGCATTTCCTCGCTCCCCCTTTAAAAAAAAAAGACAAGATGTTTATATAGTTGGTGTAACGTTTCTCTTGATTTCTGATGCTCTTTATGGATTCTCCTGCGTTCTCCACGGTGCATCTTATGCTGAGACGCCCGTATTTCCTTCCTTAAGGTGCGTGTGGGACCGCTCCACTCTGATACGTACTCTCGCTATAACGACAGACTGGTGTACGATGATGCTAGTGGAGTCTGGCTGGATAGGCGCGTATCCAACTTGACGAGCCGCATTCTCCTTTTTTGTTTACTTTTCGCCCCCCCCCCCTTGATGATGATGATGATGATGATGCCGTGTTCTCTCGTATGTACGTCGGCGCTGTGGTGTGTTACGTGGTGTCCTGTCTCCGCCTATTGCGACGTCAAAATTCGCGCCGCGTCCTTCATCCTCCATCTGCCTCTTCTCCCTGACCCTTCGTCCCAACAAACGTTTTCTTCTCCCCTCCTGTTGTGCAGCAACAACTCTCTCTCTCTTTCTGTAGTTTCATCATTTCCGGTCGATCCAACGGTTCACTGTTTCTTGTTGCGGTTGTTGTAGCTGTGGCTGTTGTCTTTTGAGAGGAAACACGTGAAGGTGGGAACTTTGTGTTCCCCTACGATCCCCTTCACGTCTCTCTTTCCCGGTACTCCTCTCTCTTCTCTAAAAAAAAAGTTGTTTGCTGCATCGATTTAGCCGTGCTGTCCTTTGTTATTAGTTTTAGATTCCTTGTTTTCGTTGTGTTTATCAAGGGAAGTGAAAGGAAGGAACGGTGGTGAGGTAAGGTGTAATTACTAGCAAACTTTTCGTCCTTTCTCTCTCTCTCTCTCTCTCTCCCTCTCTCTCTCTCTGTGCCACCCGTACGGCCAGTCGAGGACTATTATTATTATTATATATCTTCACGCTCCCACAAATTGCCGTTGCAGTTCACCGTAAAAGGGGAAAATGCTGCCTGCCTCGACGCGGTCGCTTTTCAAGGTATCTGCCATTTGGAAAGGCGTACCAACGAGGTGGCACGTAACCTCTTTGTTTCCTCAAAGGGAGGGGAGGAAGGAAGGGGCAGTGTCCTCCACTCTCTCTCCCCGTCTCCTCCTCTTCGTTCGCTCCTGGCAAGCGTAACGAGAAGGTGAACCAACACCGAAGCATTCGAAAACCCTCCCTCTCCTGTCCATCAATTTAGGTGGCTTTCTTTCTTTCTTTTACGGACCTCTTACCAATCAAGATTCTTCCATGATGTGTTCCTCGGCAAAGTCGCCGAAACCGCACATGCAGAAAAAGAAAGCACAAAAAGGAGCACCACAGGTGTGAGCAACCTAACTGCGTCCACCTCACAGTGGTCGGAGCACATGGCGCTAGAGTTGTCGCATACCCTACTTGCACCTTCGGGATGGCCCACTTCTTGGTTTTGTGTTGTGCGGAGAAAGCTGCTCGGGTGGTGACGCTGCCAGTCGACGCCGTATCTCCACTCGAAAGATGTCGAAGCGGGGTGGGGGACGTACCCAACCCGTTCCATGCTATCATCATGACATCACTCACAGGAGCAGCAAGCACACACACCTTTTTGTATTACGGTATGTGCTTGTGTGTGTGTATGTGTATCAGCAACGTGTGGCTGCCACCCCTCTCTCTTCCTTCTCTTGCCCTATGCGGCAAAACAACTCGTGCATCCTCTCTCCCACCCATCCACCCCTTTATCCTCCTTTTCTGTCCTCTCTCGCTGTTCCTCTGTCGGAATCCCATTGGATAGAACTTCAAATACGGCCGCTGCCTAACACACTGTTGTTGTTTCGCCTTCGATTCCTCCTCCGTCCTTTCACATTCCTTTGCCTTGGATAAACATCTCTTATTCTTCACCGGGTGATCCATGTCCGTTCAAGAAGAAGCCGCGCCTGTGCGACGGCCTAACAAGGCACCATGGCAGAACATGCCCGGCGCCCCGCAACGGCCCAATCTCGCTCAATACAGCCAGAAGATATCGGCCCTTGTTCAGGAGCGCCGTGACTTGATCAGTCAGATTAAGGACCTGCAAAGCCAGGTTCAGAGAGATCCCGCTAGTGAGGCCCGCAATGCAGAGCGAAGTGCATTTCGAGAGAAACTCAGCGAAATTGACGCCCTTCGCAAGACGGAGCGGAATCGCCGCGCACTTCAAGACGCTGAAATCGCAAAGCTGCGCAAGAGGCGGGGAGAGATCTCTGAAGAACTGCGCAGCGTACAGGCTGAGCTAGGTGGTTTCACGAGCGCGAAAGAAATCGATGAGGCCATAAAGTACCTGATGTTGAAGATGGAAAGTCGGGGCGGGGGTCTTGGCGCGGAGCGACGTAATCAGCAGCAACTGCGCAAATTAGAGGATGCCAAGACGCATCTACTTCAGCTGCAACCTCTCACGGACGCCATCAAGGAGATTACGGATCAGGAGGTCGTTCTTCAGCAGGAGTACCTGGCAATTAGCGAGAAGATTGCGATCCTTAATAAGGAATACGAAGAGGAATTTCAGAAAAAGCAAATAAAAGACAAGGAAGTCCATGTTGATACCACGAACCGAGCTGAAGTGTATAAGCAGTGTGATACAGTGCGGGAAAGGGTGAAGGAAATTTCAGAGTCGATCAGTAGTCTACATGCAGAACGTGAGAAAGCCGTGAAGGAGTGGGATGAATGGAATAACGAAGCACGGGAGAAGTACTTTCGGC
This sequence comes from Borovskyia barvae, assembly GCA_030849085.1. NCBI lineage: Eukaryota > Euglenozoa > Kinetoplastea > Trypanosomatida > Trypanosomatidae > Borovskyia > Borovskyia barvae. Next base: position 81,884 of record JASAOM010001098.1, on the reverse strand, counting down.
AGCAGGAGGAGCAACGAGAGAGGCGGCACAAGGAATACGAGGAGCGCCGTAATGCTCACAAGATTGCTGCTAAGCGTATTCGCGCAGAGAAGCGTCAAAACCCGTACGTCGTCGAGATCAGCGCATGCGGCACTCTTATTCAGTATCTTAAGCAGAAAAAAATGATGTTGCAACGGGAAGAAGAGGAGCGGATCAAGCGCGAAGCGGCCGCCCATTTCGACCCTGCTAAGGTCGCCCCAGCCGGCTGTGTGGTGCTGAATGAGGGAAAGTGGTCTAACAACCACAAACCCCTTAGCAAGGCAGCCAAGAAGCAACAGCAAAAGCAGCAGCCGAAGAAGGAAGCGGCCGCTCCCAGAAAAGCCGATGCGACACTGCACGAGCCTAAGGAACGCACTCTGCAGCACTCAGAAGAAAAGGTTCGGCTCTTTCAGACAATTGAGATGGAACCAACGTCGTCGCTGGCCGCTCTTGACGAAGCCATCCGCGAAATCGAGGACAAGTGTAAAGCGTATGAGTCTTTCATTAAAACTGGCGAGCTCACTCTCTCGAGCGACGATGACGAAGAGGCGGTGGAGGAGGACGGTATCGACGGCACTCAGGCTGAACCAATTGCCAGCTAGTGGAGGCAAAGCGGTTTGAGATAAGGACAAGCCCCGCATGATGGCCTTCGCTCAACTTCCCGTCCTTGTCTTCCTAGTTCTGGAAAAGAGGCATGTGGACTCACTTTCGTGCCTGTGGCGCGACTTCGATCGTGCGGATTCGCAACATGATGGGTTGGCAAGTGCAGGTGAGTATTGAAGAGTGCGATAGAGATAAGACAGCGGTGAACCCGTCGGTTGCGACCAGTCGAAGCAGCTAGGCGGTCACACACACACACATCGGGAGGAAAGTGATCCCGTTTGTGGGTGAGCACGCACGTGCTCTCCTCTGTGTGTCTGTGTGTGTGATTGTGATTTTGATTGTGACCATCCTGTGGTGTGTTGCTTTGTACCCTTGGTGGACAAATGTGGGCCTTTCGGCATTCTCGCCTTGCTTTGCGCACTGAAGAGTGTCGGTTGGCGGCCCAGAGATGGTGGTACTGGGAGTGCTGCGGAGAGAACAGCTCAATTTACGCACAAAGTCTCAAAACAAGATGGAGGGGGTGGGGGGCGGCAGCTTGAGCCACAGTTGCTGCTGTGTACATCCCGTCGCCTTCCTCTCCGCGGTTCCCCTTCCGCGGGTGTTGACCTCTGTTTATATGATGCTGCGTGCGGCTGTAAAAAAAAGGAAGGTGAAAAGCATTTTTCTTGTCTATCGTAATGTTAAGATCCTTTATCTGTGAATCACTGAGCAATGTTCGGTAGAGCTACAGCATGTCAAAACCCCTCACGAAAAGCGAGCTTGACGGTCACCGCAAACGTCGGTACTTCGGGATGTCGTCTCCTTCGGTCGGAAGAATTAGGGGGAGAATGGAGGAATGAAGTGCAAGAGTGGTCGCCGTGATTAAAAATGGGAAATACGCAAAGGCTCAAGCACGTCATTAGACAATTTTCTTCAGAGGAAACTCCCTCGGTCATGTCCTGAAGAGTGTCCTTCCCCCTTTATCACACACGCTCGCCCGTTAGCTGACTCTCACTTTTCTTCCTTTCCTGTGTACCCTTCGCCATTTTTCCTCCAACGTCCTTCTTAATTGGTCCCACTGCCTCTACGCCTGGCCCCTGTCTCTGACCTGTTCCCCCCCCCCCCTTCCATATATATATATATGAAGCAAAACAGTGAGTTGGCACCAGCGCGAACAACACAAAAAAGTTGACGAAGCACATCGTTTTTATCCTTTATCACTTTAATCGACAGGATATGCTCCGCTCTTCCGTTGTGCGCCGTATCGGTAGCCCGACATACGGAAACTGGCCTTGGCCGTCAAAGCTCCCCCTCAAGAAGAACTGGTTCTTCCGCCTGAGCCGGCGCGAGAGTATCGCAGATGAAACACGTCAATATATGGTGGTGGGTGACTTTTTGCTCCTCTTCGTGATGGGCTTTTCGATGTACCGCGTATTCCTACTGAACCGCAACAACTCGTATCAAACCCACCTGTGCAAGCTAGTGAATTTTCCCCCCGCCATCATCGCGAACGAATTTGACTTTGATGACCTGAGTGCCAACCGCACTGTCTCGCGAAGGGAGTTGGACTTGTATCGCGAGGCGGTTGTGTCATGCAAAAGCACTGGGAAGCCACTGGAATCTATCATTTTCAATTACTAGTGAGGAACAAGTGAGAGATTGTGATGGATCCCTCGGCTCTCTCTCCCCCCTTCTTCCATCCTCTCATAGGTACACACTTTCTTTTGCTTGCTTCCAGTAGTAACGTGAGGTGGCCTACGTGGTGTTGCGTGTGTGTTGAAGATCCCGTCATTATTCTTGTAGGACGGAAATATGTGTTTCTAGGCCGTCTTTTCTTTTTTATTCGACACGCGAAGTTTTGGTTCCCCTCCTCTCCCCTTTCCCTTTATATTTTTGTTTCGAGCATTTACTCGTATCGGTGGGACGGTAACAGCTCCGGTTTCGCGCATAAAGAGCAGCTTTACCTCCAAACTTGAAACTGACGGAATGGCGAATGCAAGTGCACGAGGATATGAAAAACGAGGTCTGCTCCCCGTCTTTTTCCTTCTCTCACACGTGGTGCGTGCACTTCCCACTCAAACGGATCGGCATCCACAGACTAAAATGGACGGGGAATGGACAGCGGAAGAAGATGGAAAAGTGGACAGGAACATCGACCGATCGGTCGATGTTCCACGCTCTTTCACCTCTGTATTGTCGTCTCTATCTCTTTCTCTCTCTCTCTGCGCACATGTTTTGTTCTTGTTCTCCCGTTTCTCCACAAATACCTAAGAGGCTGGTCATTTTCCCTCCGTGCGTCTTCACGAAAGCGTGCATCTCGCTATGTTTGAAAAAAAAAGCAGCTGTGAGATGCAGCTCGGCATCTCCGTTGTTTGAAAAACGTCGCCATCTCAGTTTTAGCATGTCGGAGTCCCCTGAACTTTGACGAGCCCCACCGCCTTTGACAGAAAAAAAAAGGGGGGGCCGTGCGATCACAATGCATCGAGGTAGGTGTGATGATGAGCTGCCTTTAGAGAGAGGTGTACATGCGGAAGAGTAGAATCCGTTCGCGAACGGAATTTTTCAAGGCCTTTGAACGCTCTCGGGGGGTGGAAAACGATTGAGAACGGCGCTGGGCAGATCCGAAGGCCGACAGGCGCTTCTACACACCTTGCAGTCATGGCGGTAGAAGAAATGGAACCGCCGGAAGAGGTACGGTCTATACGCACGGATGTCCATCAACCCCGGTATCCTTTCACAGTCCCGCCCCTTCCGGCGTCCAAAAGCTTTTCGTCCTCAGCGCACAGACGTTCACTTTGCATTCGATTCCTCAGCACTTTATTTCGTGGGGAGCTTCGCGGCCCTAGCCTTCTCCCGCAGCATCAACGTTGTAGTCTTCCGCGCACCGTCTTCTGCTTTACTGAGGCGTTTGATTGCTGCATTACGATTTTTCATGGGCAAAGGTTCTGTTCAAGGAGGATACTTTTCGCTCATGCACACTTCCACTGCGCCATCCCAATGTCAGCATTTTACACAGCCCTACCTATTCGCTATGGTAAATACTTTCGGGTTTTTTTATTCGTTTTGTATCGTCTATAGCCGCTTCCCCCTTTTTTTTACCCTTCTGTTTCCTGTTCGAGAGCTGTTCAAGGGTCATGTCGCTTCGCTCACCTCGCTATTTTTCACTGCTAACATGATAGAATACCTACCAGTAGATATATGTGCATATACTTTTACACTTCACTCTCACTATCACGGAAAACTGTGTCGAATGGGGAAGTGCACTTAACAGAGCAGCTACGGGGCTTCGTGATTCTTTGATGCGTCAGTGTGTGTGAGCTGACTGTCACCATTTACTGATGAAGAGGGTGCTAATGGATCGATACTCGTCCAGAACGTTGAAGGAAAAGCCTCCCCATGTCGACTCTGAACCAAGTTGTGCGTCGTGACGGTGGAGCGTGCCATGCCCGTTCTCAACGCCTCAGCTCCTCTTGCTACTTGTTCACCTCATCTAATCCCCATCCACGAATCGCGATATCCTTTTTTCATTTGGTGTCCTCTCCATTCACATTACTTGGGCACTTACTCAAAGCATAAGCACTTTCATTGGTAACAGCCCCTCTTCTCTCCGGAGTAATTGTACCATAAGCAGCAACTGTGCCCTCTACCCTTTCTCGCCCTCAAAATATGGAGCTCATCGCTGGGGAGTTGAAAAGGCGTCATGACCTCTTTTCTAAGGATGAAAAGTATTGTGAGAGCGACACGAGGAGGGAACAACTATTGGCTAGCTACGTCAATGATCCTCTCGCGCAGGTGTTGAGTTTTGCGGTGGAGAGGAATGTTGCAGCCGTATCGGCCGTGTGTCCCAAAGCGCGGGTGTACTCGGAGGTCCTGGGTATAGAATTTGTCAACACTCCCATCGCCATCGACCTGGGTCCCGACGTTGCCACACATGTGCTGAGGTCGGAGAGCTCGACTGCGCGCCGCATCGAACACGCGAACTGGTGGTTGCAGAAATGTGGTCTCCCTCTACGGGCCGTTGGCGCCGAGGCACTCAGCCAGCTACTGGCTGCACCACCCAGTCTGACATCGAAATTGCGGGCGCTGCATCTGGCTGAACCGGACCAGAATGTGACGCTTCCGCCGGCACTGGAGGAGCAGCTCGAGGAACTCATTGTCGAGGGGCATCATCCCTTTCCCTTGTCGACGCCGCCAGCCAAGCTGCTTAATCTGCGAACCTTGAAGTTTGAGGAATGCACTACCGCCGCGTTGAAGAGCATCTTTGAGCTTCCGGGGCTGACCAAGCTGAGGATCGGTGATTTTCCCGAGGCCGTGCTGGATATGCGCAACGTTGCTTCCGCACCTTCCCTCACGCAGCTTCACGTGCACAGGGCGCTTCTTACAACCCTCGCAGGCTTCGATGTTTGCGCGTGCCTTGAAGAGGTGAAGTTCACGTGGTGCGAGGACCTGACGAGCCTCGAGCCACTTGCTGGCTTGCCGGCGGTGAAGACAATTTGCGCCACAGCCTGTGGTGTCCGCAGTGTCAGGGATGTCGGCACGTGCCCTCAGCTGGAGTGTATGGATGTTAGTCAATGCCACGAGCTTGAAAAGCTGGAAGGTCTTTCGGGAGCGCGGCGCTTGAAGATCGTGAAGGCGGGGAATTCGGGTCTGCGCAACCTCGCGGGCTTAGGCGAGTGTCCGTTACTCGAGACGTTGGATGTAACGAACTGTGAGGAAATCCGCAGCTTGGCACCGCTGGCCGAGTTGAAGCACCTCAAGACACTTCATGCGTCGTATACAGACTTGCGCGACATCGCAGCGCTTCACACGTGCCCCCAACTGGAGATGGTCAACTTCCAAGCCTGCGCCAATCTTGAGGATCTGACGCCCTTGGCGGGTCTGCCACGTCTACGAATCATTCGCGCTGCCAGCACGCGCGTTGGCAACGTTGAGGGTCTCGGCACATGCTCTCAACTGGAAGTCTTGAACTTGAACTTCTGCACCGATGTATGTACCTTGGCCCCACTTGCGGGCCTTTCTCATCTCAAAAGCTTCAGCGCCGCTGAGACTGGGTTGAACAACATCGACGGGCTCGGCTCTTGTGAAAGGCTGGAGATGGTCAACTTTCATTCATGCGCCGAACTGAAAGACATTTCACCGCTGAACGGTTCACGGTACCTCAGAAGCATCGATGCTTCTTTCTGTGATATCTCCAGCATCGAGGCACTCGGCAGCTGCCCACAACTGAGGGAAGTGAACTTCCAAGGATGCACAGAGTTACGTGATCTTTCACCGCTGGGGGGCTTAACTTTATTGGAAACCGTGAAGGTGGACGACTGTGCCGTGGAGAGCATCGAGGCGCTCCGCGACTGTCCGAGGCTCAAGACAGTCAGCTTCCAAGGATGCACGGAGGTGTCCGATGTCTCACCACTGGCGGGCCTTCCTTGTTTGGTGTGGATCTTTGCGGCACACAGTGGGGTTCGTAACATTGAAGGATTGAACACATGCTTACGGCTCAAACATGTCGACTTCCGTGGTTGCAACGAGCTGTGCGACCTTTCCCCACTGGCTGGAGCTCCAAGTCTCGTCACCGTCGACACCCCAGCAGGGGATGACTTCTTCTCGGGCAAATCAGCAGCTGAGGATGGGCAACAGTAGGTACGCCAAGGCTGCCATTTCGTGACGTCAGCATGAGGTACCAGCCCCGTCGGCAGGTGCACGATAATCGGCATATATATAAACAACACATTTTATATCCTCATGCCTTCTAAATTCATTTCATTTCAGCTTAATTTTTTTTTATTACATCATGTTCATGTCTGTAGTCCACCTTTGGTAATTCCCTCATCCTGCGGATCCCCGCTTGAGACATGGTATCCCTGAGTTCCCCAAGCAGTTGGGTCCTGATCCTCAGCTCGCCAACTTTCGACTTGAGCTTATTGGCACGGTTCCTGGTCCCCCCCCTCCCACTCCCACTCCCAGCCAATCACCGACCTCGTCAAACCCGTAGCCTCCGCCACCCTCCTAAGTTCCCCTTGAGCCTCGCTTTTCTCTCGGCGAGAACTGCCGGACGGTAAGCATTGCAGAGAAGAGGCGGAGGCGGATTTGAATCCCTCTGCGCGACCCATAGCAAGCTATCACGGTGGACGATTTGAGCTTGTAGATCAGGGTTTCGCTGCAAGGTCTGAAGTAACAACTGTTCAGAGGAATTAAAGCGTGGGTGCATGAGTAGAAACCCGGTCCGTTAAACTGCACGCGGAAAAAAAAACATGTCGCTTCACCCGTAGAACATATAAACTTACGAACTCCACCAACTAGGAGGAGCTCGCGAAACGCTCCGCACACGCTGTCGCCATCACCCCTCTCACGGTTGAGGTTCCTTATACTCGTGTGAGACGATGCGTGCATCTTTCCGGAGTATTACCTAGTAAACGGCGAGGTCTGGCCGAAGAGGAACGCGCCGCTGCCCTGGAAGGATTCGCTGGCGAGATGTGGACGCAATAACCTCTGCCTGGGTGGCACCCAGACGCCTTCTCTTTGGCGCATTACCACGGCCGGTAACCTGGACCCAGGCCAGGGCTGGCGGGGCGCCCATCCGCCCCCTTGAACCCCACAACAAACCCGGCGGCCCCCTCCTCCCGGGGAGCCATGGGCCCTAGTGGAGGGGGAGCCACCCGGAAGGTTCCCTTCCTCTAATACCATCACCAGGCCTTACACGATGGGCAGGCCTCCTGGTGAGGTTACATCCACATTACGTGTTGGTGGATCTAGGAGCATCCCTCCTCGGACACCAGCATCCAACGCCCGCCGGTTTTTGAAGAGGGCCGCCTAATCCCAGAAGGAGGCGTCCTTTGCAGGACCACCAACCCGACGGGTTTGCTAGGCCCAGGGGCACTGACCGAGTTGGAAGGCCATGGCGGTGGGCTGAAAAGAAAAAACCACGAGGGTTGTGCTTCGCCGCTAAGGAAGTCCATGTTAGACAAGATACGTGAGAAAGGGTGGCGGAGGTGAGACGAGCGAGGAGTTGACAACATGCCCAAGGTAACGGCAGGTCTTGTTGCCCTTACCCTCATCAAATATTTCTTCTCTTTTCGTCCTCCTACTCTAAACAAACAGCCATCGTCCCCTAACCGAGCAGCGGGGGGGATCACCGGGAGGCGGGGCCCAAAAAAAGGCACGCCAGGGACGGCGCCCACCCCCCCAAACGCGGGCCCACCGCCGACCGGGAGAAGCGCCAAGGCACAGCGAACGGAGCAGAGAGCCCTGCGTTCCCCCGCCCCCCTTCCGCAAGGACAAAGCATAATGGGTCTTGCCTTTCAGCCAACTTGATCATGCATTAGTGGCCGAGCTCCGCGCGTTCGCGCATGAGACACTCGGGAAACGGACACACAGAATCGGCACTGTTTATATTGCTAAGAATCGCTCGGGAGAAAAGAAAATGAGAAAGTACTTGGGGGAGGGGAAAGGACTGGTGTCTTCACTCAACTTTGACGATCATGAAGGCTCCGGTGGTCCCTCCCTTTTCTCGGGGAATATGAACAATTGCGATAAGGTCCCCAGATACAGCGTAGTTTTTTGATGTGGCATACTCCACGCCCAGACGGTTGCGTAGTTCTCTCTCCTCATCAGCACCGAGCCTGTCGGCGTCAAAGAAGACGCTCTCCACGCCCTGCGTGATATTCAGTTGGCGGCACGTCAACAGACACTTCGTCACGCATATAATCGGGCAGTTCGGGCGATACTTCGCGACAAGGCGAGCGCTGCGGCCTGTGTTGCTGAGCACAACGAGAACCTTCGCCTTCGTCTCGTAGACAGAGTTCACAGCGCTGCTGCACACAGCCTCCTCCACGCTCATCGGGATGGGCTGAAGTTTCTTGATGCTGTTGAAGACAACGTACTCGTTCATCGCCGTCTGCGCCTCCAAGCAAATGCGTGCCATGTACTGCACCACCTCGTTCGGATACTTACCCTTCGCAGTCTCGCCTGAAAGCATCACACAGTCCGCGCCGTTAAATACGGCATTGGCTACGTCAGACACCTCCGCGCGGGTAGGGCGGGGGTTGTACGTCATGCTCTCCAGCATCTGCGTAGCGCAAATCACAGGCTTGCCAGCGACATTGCACTTGCTGATCAGTATCTTTTGTGCGACCACCACCTTCTCCGCGGGGATTTCCACACCAAGGTCGCCACGCGCCACCATAATACCGTCGCTCTCTTCAATGATGGAATCGATATTCTGCACGCCTTGGTAATTCTCAATCTTGCAGATGATCATGATGTCGCGCCCCTTCGGGCCGAGTGCCTTCCGAACCTCGCTCACCTGCTCAGCATTCCGGATAAAGGACGCGAAGACCATATCGACGCCTTGCTCCACACCGAACTCCAGGTCAGAGCAGTCCTTCGGTGACACCGCCGGCAGGTCCACCTCGCACCCTGGCAGGTTCACGCCGCGTCGGTCAGAGATTGTGTGGGCGTTGGTTACCATGCACTTCAGTGTGTGCTCGTCCTCGAGGCTCTGTACCTGCAGAATCAGGTTGCCATCATCGACGTAAATGTACCCGCCAGTGCGCACCACTTTCGGAAGGTTGGCGTAGTCGATGTAGAACTTCTCCTTGGTGCCCTTGTCTGCAAACGACGGGTCCGTCGTTACGTAGCAGGTCGTGCCTTGCTCCATCTCCGCTCCACCTCCGACGAAAAGGCCCGTTCGAATCTCGGGCCCCTTCGTGTCCAGCGCGATGGCGATATTCACGCCGAGCTCCGCAGCCGCCTGGCGCACGTTGTTGATTGTTGTCTGGTGGTACTCATGCGACCCGTGCGAGAAGTTCATGCGTGCCACAGACATGCCGCTGTGAATGAGCCCTTTCAGTGCCTCCACACTTTGTGTGCTGGGGCCGATCGTGCAAATAATTCGGCTCGCTCGGAAGTTCGCGAGCGGCTCGAAGATCGAGAGCGTCAGATCATGGGCTACCTGCGACCGGTAGAGATTTCGTAGGCGCTGCATCGTCGACTTCGTACCCCCGTGTAACTCTCCAGTTCGCTCTTCCTTGATCTCGCTTGGGGGATTTTCGATAGAATTGTAGAGGTTAAAAAATGGGTGGCCGTCGGTTTCACAGCGATGTATGCTTCAAATAAGGGCGAAGTGTGGAAGACGCACGGTGTCTGCGTGCGTGTGCTCGAGTTGAAATTTGTGTTCCCAAGAATATCCTCCGCTTTTGATCCCGACGCGCTTGCACGTATTTATTGTTCGTTTTGCGAACCTATCGAACGATTGATTTTTTGGATGAACGAGTGCGAAAGATTTCAAGCAAACGGAAAGGTGAATACAGAAGCATGAGAGCAGCATGAAAATCTTCGACGAAGTTGTTGAAGAATGCGAAAAGCTGACGAAAAGTGGCGCAAAATCGCATGTACGTCACCACGATAAGCTGTCATGTCTCACTTTGACGATACCGCTCCGCTCACGATTACTCGTTTTAAACGGTTCATAAAGCTGCCTCTAAACTTCCGCACTGCGCACGAAGATGGGCATCGATTTATGTCCTCCCACACGCCCACCACTTCCGAATCTGACGGAATGGAATGATGACGGAACTGTAGTCGAAAACAAAAAGGGAGGAGGAGGAGGCGATGGGAGTGAGCATCGGAATTTTATGCCTCTTTCGTGTTGCTCAGACCTTCTCTGAGAAAAATACACACACACACACACGTACTCCTGGTATTTGGCAAAAACTGAAAAAGAAAAGATCGAAATTCAAGTCAGTCGTTTTAGTTCGCCGCGAAAGTTGAAGGGAAAACGCCAGACGAATGTAACGACGAGGAAAAAAAGAGGAAGAAAGTCTTGATGGACGCGGCAGTGTGCAGCCAACACGGCGGAGGACACCTCGGGGTGTCTCTGCCTGCAATACGAGGGGTTTGGGAATACTCATACCGTGGTGCTAATCTTCGACTGCCGCGATCCGTGATAGCATCAAATCTGGCGAGAGCAATGTGCCTTCCCACGCGGTTGTGCGAAGAACAAGTAAATGCAACACCAAGTACGAGAAACCGATGCCTAGGAAGTTTTTTGAAGGGGTATAAGAGGACGGCGAATACGATCTTGAGATCTCGGCAGGTTAAGGTAGGGTAATTATCTGATGAAAGCGAAAAAGAAGAAGAGATGGGTCAATCCATCCTTGGTGCCGCTCTGAGGAGCCGCCGACATTGCCAGGACACGTACGGCACATCTTATTCAACGGTGTTTTATCTCTGGGATGTGGTGGCGCCTCATTTCAGGTCTCACGCCTTTGCCTCCGGTATTGGAGCTGCTGTGGTCACCGTCCGATGCATCCGCGCCTCCTTAGAGCCGATGATCACGCCAGCGCTTGAAGCCGCGAGGGTCGACAGCAGCACGCTAGGACGAGACGCTCGAAGGAAACACAGCTGCAGGGCATTCTTTCCTCAGGGGGTAGAAAGAGGAGGCCAGCCTACCAGGCGTTCCAGAAAAAGGCGAGGTGGAGGTGTCACATGTGACACTCGATGATAGGATAAGAGGGAAGTTTCAAGATCAATACGGTCCAAACCAAAGTGGATTGATAGAAATAGTGTGCCCGTGTTACCCACCCTCACGAGAAGCAAAGCGAGCACTTCCGCAACACGCGCATCACCGTTGAGAATGCCGACCGTCTCCCTCTACTCACTCCACGAGGAGGATACGCGTCTGGTTCGCATAACCCTTGACCTTATGATCAGCATGAATCACCACACAATAGTCACCGGGCTGAACGTAGGACTTGGACTTTGCGAACCCCACTCCTAACGCAACACGACTTTCCTTCCCTTCGTCGTGCCCCAGCTTGTCGGCATCAAAGAAGACGCTCTCCACGCCCTGCGTGATATTCAGTTGGCGGCACGTCAACAGACGCGTCGTCACGCATATAATCGGGCAGTTCGGGCGATACTTCGCGACAAGGCGAGCGCTGCGGCCTGTGTTGCTGAGCACAACGAGAACCTTCGCCTTCGTCTCGTAGACAGAGTTCACAGCGCTGCTGCACACAGCCTCCTCCACGCTCATCGGGATGGGCTGAAGTTTCTTGATGCTGTTGAAGACAACGTACTCGTTCATCGCCGTCTGCGCCTCCAAGCAAATGCGTGCCATGTACTGCACCACCTCGTTCGGATACTTACCCTTCGCAGTCTCGCCTGAAAGCATCACACAGTCCGCGCCGTTAAATACGGCATTGGCTACGTCAGACACCTCCGCGCGGGTAGGGCGGGGGTTGTACGTCATGCTCTCCAGCATCTGCGTAGCGCAAATCACAGGCTTGCCAGCGACATTGCACTTGCTGATCAGTATCTTTTGTGCGACCACCACCTTCTCCGCGGGGATTTCCACACCAAGGTCGCCACGCGCCACCATAATACCGTCGCTCTCTTCAATGATGGAATCGATATTCTGCACGCCTTGGTAATTCTCAATCTTGCAGATGATCATGATGTCGCGCCCCTTCGGGCCGAGTGCCTTCCGAACCTCGCTCACCTGCTCAGCATTCCGGATAAAGGACGCGAAGACCATATCGACGCCTTGCTCCACACCGAACTCCAGGTCAGAGCAGTCCTTCGGTGACACCGCCGGCAGGTCCACCTCGCACCCTGGCAGGTTCACGCCGCGTCGGTCAGAGATTGTGTGGGCGTTGGTTACCATGCACTTCAGTGTGTGCTCGTCCTCGAGGCTCTGTACCTGCAGAATCAGGTTGCCATCATCGACGTAAATGTACCCGCCAGTGCGCACCACTTTCGGAAGGTTGGCGTAGTCGATGTAGAACTTCTCCTTGGTGCCCTTGTCTGCAAACGACGGGTCCGTCGTTACGTAGCAGGTCGTGCCTTGCTCCATCTCCGCTCCACCTCCGACGAAAAGGCCCGTTCGAATCTCGGGCCCCTTCGTGTCCAGCGCGATGGCGATATTCACGCCGAGCTCCGCAGCCGCCTGGCGCACGTTGTTGATTGTTGTCTGGTGGTACTCATGCGACCCGTGCGAGAAGTTCATGCGTGCCACAGACATGCCGCTGTGAATGAGCCCTTTCAGTGCCTCCACACTTTGTGTGCTGGGGCCGATCGTGCAAATAATTCGGCTCGCTCGGAAGTTCGCGAGCGGCTCGAAGATCGAGAGCGTCAGGTTATGGGCCAGTTGCGACATGGTGGTGAGGTGAGTGGGTTTGGGGTGAGGCGAATATGGGAAAATGGATGACTTGTAGGAGGCAGATGCTGCAGTAACGACGTGGCGGCACACAATAAAGTTGCGCATGGGTTTTGTCCGTCAAGAAATACCGACGAAAAGAGACCAGAAAGGAAGAAAGGTACAAAGGAATGTCGATGTGCGGAACGAGTAAAAAGAAAAAGAAGCTCTTCTCATTTTGTAAAAAAATGGGAGGAGGGAGGGAGAGGTGAAAGCTCACCTATGGTAGCATCCGGGACCGTGTGCACGAGACGCCCCATGGTAGAGACGCGGTTACAGGACACATGGGTGGGGAGGGGGGAACAAGGAGCACATCGTTTGGGGGAAAGGCGAACAGCAGCAAAGGCACCCTGCACGCGGTCTCACAACAGATCTCCTTCAGACCTCCCACTCAGCCATCACCAGATGCGCGCTCTTTATTCAGTGGACAGTATTTCTCGTGGGCTTTGCGTCAGACCAGTGCCATCGCTCCTCCTCATCCCAAAAAAATGTTTGCAGAGATGGCGGACATTCGTGTCATAGCGCGCATGTGCATGTGCATGGTATGATATTCGTATCTTTCCGTCCTCTGAAATCCAAGCAGGAAGTCCCCCTCCCCTCCTTTTCCCCCTCGCCTTCTTCCCCCTACTCCTTCACACGTGCCCACACACGCACGCGAAATGACGATCATAAGGGGAGAGAGAAGGGGAGAGATTCCGTTAGGAATGGGGGCGTCTAGGTAGCCCATCGGAAGTGTTGATGCGGAGGGTCCTCCACGAAGAGAAGCGATGGCCTGAGGGGATGATCGAACAAGTAGGCTGTCCGCTGAGCATCCCACCCCAGATGAACTTGCCGTCAGGCTGACGCTGGTGAGGGGAAGGGAAGGGGGAACGATAGCCACGGAACGGCCGTGGTATGCCGAAGAAATCACCTGAACTCAACAGTGAGTCTCACAGACACCAATTGCTATTCCGTAGATTGTCCAGTCCAACGGTGTCAGGGAGCCTCGACTCAATGAAAACGGCGTTGACGAAGGGATGATTGGCGCTGGTCCAATGCAATGCAGCGAGGTGAAAGACTCGAAGGGGGCATGAAGAGGAGCGGACACATTTTCACAGTGGCAGCGAACGATTCGATCCGGGATAAGGGGGATATGATGGGGCTACAAGCTCGACGAGATCCCACGGAGCAGCGGCAGCACCGCGAGCGCCGGGTCCGTGCATTTCTGCGAGAAGACGGTGACGCTCCACAGCTTCTCCAAGTAGTGCATGGATCTGCCTCTTCGATTGGGCTCGTTTACGCTTTGAGGAGAAGAAGAAGCGGACACACGATCCTCCTTCCCTCCTTTCCACCTCATCCTCGAATTCGTGGCAAGGAGAAGAAATTTCGGCGCACCTCGTCGAGTTCCTCTTCTCGATTCTATCAGGTACTCTAGAGGTGTATGGTCACCGCCTGCAGGAGACGTCGGGCTTCGATTGAATGACGCGACCCAAGAACTTCTCCTCCTCCCCCTCCTCTCGCACTCTCTCTCTCTCAATATGTAGAGAGGGAGAGAGAGAAAGAGCTTCGACGATCGACGCCATGCACAGTCGATGCACCAGTAGATGTGCATGGTTGCACCACACGATGGCAATGACCCACTCAAGATAAAACGTGAAGTAAAGGCCGTGCGCAGGAGCAGTTCGAGCAGGTAAATTCATTGTGAGCTCTGGCATCTGGCTAATCAAAGAAAAGGGGGATGCCCTCTCATAAAGTTGTATTGTGAAAGCACATCGCTAAACGGAAGGTGGTGTACGCCGCAATCACTTCAGAAATTTGCGGTGCACACACTCCAGCAAAAAAGAGATCAAGGATGCTTTTTGGAGCCGCAGGCTGGGGAGGTCATCGGAGACGGCGAGGGCGCAGAAGAGCCCCAGCCCCGCACTGCCCCCGTCTCGTCGAGTATTTTCACACACACACGCACTTACACACCTCCTCCCTCCCCTCCCCCCCCCCGACAGGGACCTGGCACTCCTTTTCACACTTTTGACATTAGACGAGTTTCAATTCAGCCTCCCCCTTTTTTGGTCCGCCAGCAGGTTGGCCGATGGCACGTCCACTGCTCTCCCGCGTGCTGGTGAGAGAGTCGGTTTGAAGTGAAGTGGGTGCGCCATGTGCGAAGCGGAAGAGGGAACACCTCCGTCGCAGACGCGGGAGTGGATAGTGTGGACGCTCTGCATGTGTGTAAACAAAAAATTTGGTGGTACGATAAGACGAGCAGATTAGCGCAGGGAAGCGGGGGAGGCGGTGAGAATGACATGCATCACGATTTGCGAGAAGAACAGAGGAGGACGCCGAAGAAGACGGTGGACGGGGACGTGATGGATTGGAGAGCTGGGAAAGATGGATTTCGGAGAAGTTGATTGGCAAGGAAACGCGATGGTGTAGAGAGAGAGAGCCACACGAAGCCTTAAGCAAGCGCGGAGTATTTGATTCCCCTGCATACCATGAAGCTTTTTAATATACGTTAGCGCTGCGGACACCTACAAGGTACCACGCCTCACACAAATGCAGCAGTGAAACGTGTCATGCACACAAAGCTGCACCTCGGCGACATTCGTGAGGAGCGGGAGGGGGGGGGAGGGGGTCGAAGGGAAAGAGAGAGGGAAAGAAGAAGGAGCGGGATGAAACCACACCAAGTGTAAACGGCGTGCGGGGTCTGGCAGAGGTTTGTGCGTGTGCATGTGTGTGTGTGCGTATGTATGTAAGTGACATGAGTGCGCGTATCCGCAAGACTTGAGAATCTATCAACGAAGAGGCAAGCAAAAGCTTGCCATCACTGCAACCTGGCCGTATTCAGATCCTTTATTGCGTCTTGCACCGCAAATCTGTTATCACACTCAGGAATTCTGTGCACCTTCTATTCCCACCGCAGCCAGGCATGAGCAATCATATATATATATATATATATATATATATATATATGTACGTGCTCATACATCATCGCACCACTCCAGTTCCAACTCAGGGCCCGATAAAAAACCGGAGAAAGGAGAAGGAAGAAAGCGGGAACGGCAGGAAGCGGAGAGGGCATTACCTCTCTCAACTCCGTAGCAATCTCGTTCGGTGTTGTGCACCAGCCACATACGAGAGTGACATCGTAAAAAAATGATGTCATGATACCCCTGCATCCCTGCCCTCCCTCCCCGTCAACGTCTCGCCCCCCTCCCTTCCCAAACGCCCCTCATACCTTCCCATCCCCACCACCCACGGTTCACGAAACAAAACAAAATCATTCGAGGACGAGCACGCAGAGGGTGAAGAGAAGCGCAAAAAAGAAGAGATAGAACAAAAATGAAAGAGAGAAAGTCCGAGGCAAAACACCCCTGCGGGTCCCTTGACAGAAATGCAGAATTTGAAGAAGGAGATGATCTCCGGGAAAAGGGGGAGGAAGTTGGGGGGGCACGGTGGAGATATTGCGAGCCTCGTCACTCGCCATCAACGCCAATCAACAAGAGAAAATGAGAGTTGAGGTCAAAAAAAAATGATCATGAGTGCAACTAGTAAGGACAGAAGAAAGGAAGTGGGGAAAGGGAGGTAGGGAAGTAGTGAAGGGACGAGGTTGCGGGCAAAGGGATCGAATCGAACTTTGACCTGAAGAGTCCACGTCCGGCAGAGTTTCATCTCCTTCCACGCCGACCCACCCACCTCACCGTTATTCCCTCTGTACTCCCCACCATGTGCCGGTCGGTGGGGCAGTACGTCGACCCCAGTGGCAAGCACCCGGTAGCATCGCCGAAGTGCAGCACTGCACACGCCTAGAAATGTACGACAGACTTGATAGCATCCAGCAACTTGAGTTCATTGGGCAGATACAGACGCTCGTGGAGAGGAAAGGGGGTGTCCAGGCCACATACTCGTGTCGGAGGCGCCTCGAGCGAAAGGAAGCAGTCCTCCGTAATACTAGAGACCAGTTCGGCACCGTAGCCACTCTTTTTTGGTGCTTCGTGCGTCACGATCACCTTTCCAGTCTTTCTCACGGAGTTGGCAACTAGCTCACGGTCCCACGGGAGCAGACTGCGGAGGTCGATAAGCTCGACGGAAATGCCTTCTTTGCGCGCCATCTCGGCCGCCTTCGCCGCTACGTACACCTGAGAGCCATAGGTGACGATCGTCACATCACGCCCCTCCATCAGAATGCGGCCCTTCCCTAGGGGGATAGTGTAATAGTCCGGATTGACCTCCTCGACAGCGCTGCGGTACAGAATTTTGGGCTCGAAAAAGAGGCAAGGGTCGTTCTCCTCCATGCACCTCAGCAGCAGCCCCTTCGCCTCTGACGGAGAAGAGGGCATAACAATCTTGAGCCCAGGGCAATGATTAAAGTAACCTTCGACGCTCTGCGAGTGGTAAATGCCGCCGTGGCCTACCGCAGAGCACGGAGCGCGGATAAGCATGCCGCAGTGGAAGTTGCCGCCGGTGCGGAAGCGATATTTGGCGGCTTCGTTGACAATTTGATCGAAGGCGGGGAAGATATAATCGGCGAACTGCACTTCTGCGATCGGGTGCCAGCCCACAGCAGCCATGCCGACCGCGAAACCCACGATACCCTGTTCGGTGAGAGGAGAATTAAAAACTTTCTGTGGCCCATGTTTCTTGCGCAGATCCAGCGTGCAGCGGAATACACCACCGAACGCGACGTCTTCACCTAGGAGAACCGTCCTTTCCCTAGACAGCGCATGGTCGAGGCTCGAGTTGATGGCCTGAAACAAGTTCATCTTGATACCGTTGCGCTTTGCCTCTTCCTCGCCAGCCACCGGCGCAAATTTAAATTCGCCCGGCTGGACATTGGCGTGGCGCCTGGCTGTAATTGCATGGGCGGCCGCCATAGCCTGTATGGCGGCGACGGTGGAGACACGACGCATTCGCCCCCGACTGAAGCTGGAGGGCGGCACCTGAAAACCGGTTAAATTATGGATTGATGCCGGAGGGAAGAGTAACCCTGATGGAGCAGGAGAGAGGGAGGGAGGGAGATGAGCTTATAATGGGAGTTTTCTACAGAAATCAGGAAAAGAAAAGAACCAGTATTATAGGAGCCACATCCAAATCTCTTCCAAAGACTTTTTTTGAGGGGCAAGACCACTGGCAGATCGAGCGCAAGGAAGTAAAGTTATTGAAAGAAAAAGAGGCATCAACAGTTGGATAATACACAGATAGGAGAAGTAGAGCGAGCAACAGCAAGAGAGTAGCAAAAGCAGCCCAGCGGGCATTCCAAGAAGAGGGAATACCCGCTGGGCTCATCTTCCCCTTCATTCATCCCTTCTTGCGCTGCAACTGCGTTGAACGGCGCATCAGTGGTCGACATCCGCTCGCAAGCGTGCCCTACCCCTTTGAAGGGTGCCTAGCTGATAAAACCTTCTTCATTACATGCGTGCCGTTCGAGACATGGAAGGAGGGGGGAGGAGGAGGGGGAGAACTGGAGAATAGAAGGCGAGACGAGCGATGTTCCTATTCACCCCACCCCATCACCGGGTCATCCCTAGGCACAGACAGACATGAATAGGACAGAAAAGGAGGGGCAACACAGCAATGATGCGCCGCGGATAAGTTTCCCCATGCGTTCGCAGAGGCGATGAGCCGCGGGGTGATGCCCGAAGTGTATCTGGTGAAAAGCAAACCCTCCTTACCCTACACACACACACACCAAAAAAAAAAGAAACATGAATGGCGAATTTACTGGTACAGTGCAAAGTTAAGCTGGTTGACCACGCTGTGCACCGCATCTACGGTGAGTGTGTGATAACGGATACCAGGGCTGCCCACCACACTCCTCTCTCGGAGAGGGGAAGCATCCCGCAAGGACACCACTACGTTGTCCTCCTCATCTGACTCTCGGCCATCGCGCACAAAGTCGTGTCCTCGTGAAGTGGGTTCCGCTGTAGCCGTGAAGCGAGTGAGGGGCTCACCGAAGCCGGCTGGGGGTGAAAGCGACGGCGAACATGAGCGTTGAGACGCTAAACTAGGCAACCTTTGGTCGATGGGAGCGACATCTACGGAGGGCGAGGAAGATGGTGCGGAGCTCACCGCTCCGTCACCTGTTGAGCCCGAGTCCGATTGGCAAGCCAATTCTTCCAACCGGGTACGCAGATTCCAGTCGTTGATACGAGGAGAGAAAACATCGGAGTGCCGTCCTGCAGCAAGTCTTTCCGGTTTCTCACGCTCCCGCTCCCTTTCCACTGGCCCATGAAAGTGCCCCTTACGTTCGCTGTTCGGTTCGCGGGGCATTGAAGATGGTCGGGCAGTGGAAGAAGATGCACCCCGTGGATGAGATTCTCTCAGCCGCTTTTCTGCCGCGGTGATAGCGATTGACGCAGCGTACGCGACAGGGTCGAACGCCGCTGATTCACGCACAGCACGCCGACGTTTCTCGGTGCACGCCATTGCGGGAGGCATTGCCCTGTGGCGGGCGTGCGGAAGGAACGGATTAGCCGATACGAAGTACGACCTTTGTTGCGATGCCGGGGATAGGAGAAAGAGGAAATTTTTTTTTGTGTGTGCGAATCTTCCAAATGAAAGAGGGGCGAAGGGAAAAGTGTCTGCGTTGATAAATGGCGGAGTTTCGCATGTCACTTTCTAAAGCGGCGGTGTTTGGGGGGGGGGGGGGGAACCGCTGAGTCGACTCCTTCAGTGTTTCCATCGTCCATGCCTTTTTCGATTAAGCCCGCCCGAGGCATCGCCAGCAAAGTCTTTGGCTTCATGAGGAGCCTCCTGGCGAGCAGCGGAGTCCCCTTGACGGAGTGTGCAGCCTCCCCAAACGGAGAGCAGAACTGGGGCAGGGAAGGGGAAGAATATACACAAGTGCAACACCGAGTGGGTGGATGGCCTGCTGTTGTCCCCCTTCCCCTACTTTTCTCTCTTCCCTCATCGACAGAACATCTTTTGAAAATGCCAAGTTTGAACAAGCACGGAAGAAAAAGAGAGAGAGAGCAAGGGGAAAAGGAACCCCCTTTTCACCTTAGCCGGTAAAAGCAACCGCAAGGCACGCCAAGTGAATCGTTGCAGGAGGCCTGCTAAGAGAAGCAAAGCGCAGATAATGCGTGGTAATATCGTATTTACATCGTCACGACCACGCATAAATGTATACTTTTATGTTCGTTTCTGTGTGGTTATAAGGCTAATACAACAGGCCCCTTTGGGCACACCCCACCACTCGCACCATCACCGCTCCCCTTTTCCTTGATGTTTTACATCACAGGTATCCACTGCGCATGTGGGTACACCTTCCTTCCTAGGAGGCCCGCAGAGCCTCTTTCAGCACCCTATACTGCGCCAGCTCCGCAGAGCGTATGAGGCCCGCTTCATATCCGGTCCACCTCTTTCGTTCCATGGATGCACCGTCCTGCGAACGCAGTAGAATCTCGTTGCGGCGCTGCCGCTCGGCCTCATGCGCCACACGAAGTGCCTCCCGTTTGGCCTGCCGCCGATTTTCCAGCTTTTCGTAAAGATGCGCCATACGGACCGCCTCCTTCTCTGCACGCTCCGCCTCCACAGTAGCTTTATGATCGATCCGCTGAATTCGCTTCGACTCATGTAGCTGCTTCAGCTTCTCACGCTCGCGGAGACACTGGCGCTCGAGACAGGCCCGATCCTCCCGAGCGTTATGCCGTACTTCTGCGACGTGCTGCTGCCGCCTCTCCTCCTCGGCGGCGAGCTCCGCTCGAGTTTGCTCTAGCGCCGATAAGAGCTCTGCTCGAGACATGCGACCGAGGGCAACGTCGGCCTCGCCATCCATCCACGCTCGCCGCTTCTCGACCCCCCTTACCGCCTGTCTCTCACGGAGTCGGTCGCGCAGCAGGTGGATCTCTTGGATCACCAAGGCCTGCTGGGTCCTCCTCTGCTCCTCTGCCTCTTGAGCGGCAGTGCGCAGTTGGCTGGATTCTTTTTTTACATCGGCTGCGGCTTCACCCTTGGCGGCCAAGACTCTCCCCACAGCCACCGTGCGATTGAGGTAAAGTTGATTTCGCATTTTTCGTACCTGCTGTTCTTGACGCATCAGTGCATCTTCTTGTTCCTTCACATGGGCCGTCAGCTTTGCCTGGTATTGAGCCTTTAGCTTGTGGATTTGCCGCCGCCGCCCCTGCGTGGCGCGTTCGTTCTGATTCCGAACTCTGTCCTCTGCCTCAATGGCGTTGAGGTGGCGCTGCACCGCTTCAATCTCGCGCTTCCGCTCCTCCTCCTCCAGCTGAGCCTGTCGCCACAGCTCATACTCCGTAGCGTCGTGCGCCCCCGAATCCAACAAACTCAGTTCGCGCTCCGCATTTTCTTTTAGGCGCTCCCGCATGCGCGTCTCCCGCCACAGCGCGGCTGCGGTGGTAGGCTCTACTTTCGTCCTCGAAAACATCTTGCGCAGCTGCGCAGGAGAAGCACGTGTCGTTGGCTGCGGGGCCGCTTCCGCGCGAGCTTTGGGGGAGCATTCAGCCGCTTTCGCTGCATCGGCCGAAGTCGCGGCGGCCCGTTGATGAAACGAAAACCCAATCGGCTTCGTCGGCGTCTTTTTCACGAGTGCCTCACGCGGGATGGGGGTCGTTTTAATGCGAGGAAGACGAGGTTCAGGAATGGTGAAAGCCATCTCACGTACCTCGTAAGGAGGTAGCTGCGTGCAAGCGATAGGCCGCAGCGCGGGTGGGGGAGATACCGATGTGGCAGGGAGGGGGGCCGGAAGTGCGAGGGGTATCGAAGCAGCGCCGACAGGCTCCGCAGCGCCCTCTGGTGCCGCAGTAGAAGTTGGCTGGCCACAGTACCAGTCTACGACATCACGCATTGCATCAGTAGCGATGGCAGACAGCGGAGACAGGATATAATTATTGATAAAGGGCTCGTCATAGACCGTGCGCCACAAGGGAACTGAATGACGTGACACGGTGTCTCTGGTTAGCAAATATTCTAGGTACTCGCACAGCCTAGTCGTTGGCATACTGCCGTTGAGCATCTCCCGCACGGCGGAGCCCCCAAGCGCACGGTACTGGAACACAAAGAGGTAGGCAACCAGATACATGGCATGCCGATGTGCGTTGTTTCGCTTGTAGCAGTTGCGATAGCCTTGGAACGCGCCATCACACAGTGCCGAAAACCGCATCAGGTGAAAAGCGCAACCTTGCACGAACTTCACCTCGTCCAAACTGAGATCTGGATGCCGCATCAACTCCAAATCCAGCACCTCCTCCATTGTGGCATCAGGGCAGCCATCGAACTGCTTCGTGGCGCACTCCACCGCCTTCAGAAGTACCTGCCACATCTTCTTTGAATGCATCAGTACGTCGAGGCCGGCTAAGTCGGGGGGGGAGAGGGGGGGGGAAGGGGAATGAGTCTCACGTTTGAGGGGGGGGAGGGGGAGACTTTACACTCCAAAGGAATGCACCAAGATGTGTTTGTGCATATTCGCGTGTGTTATTATGTTTGTAAAGATTCGTAAGCCGGAGGAAAGCGCATAGATGGGAGGTGAGGAACAAATGGAAGAAACTCGTGAGCAACAATCACGGAAGCCCACGATGAAATTGAAACCACATGCAGCGCGCTCTACTCATCAGCCTTCTTTTTTTTCTTCTCGAAGCGGCAGTCCAACACGTTACATCTACTTGACATTTGCGAGAGAAATGAATCAGCACAAGCGACGCTACCAAGTCCCCCGCACAGAAAAAAAAACAGCAATTTGGCACAAAACCCCCAAAGTGGAGAAAGAAGGAGGAAAGAAACAGAAGGGAGAAGGGGTAGAGGAATCGAAGCACGTGTACGTGTCGATCACACGTCATCTCCACAACCCGCTTTGCTTTGTCGTCCTCTCTTTCCCTCGCCTCTTGCATTGGTCCCTCCCTCCTCTCCTTGCCTCTATCGCCTTTGTGTGTGAATACGAAGCCCGAAAGCGCAGTCCGCCGTGTGAAAAACGACTTCCAAATCGAAAAAAACTGGTCAAGAAGGAAGCGCGGTGCCCCCCTCCGTCGCCATCGCCACCATCAACATGGAGGAAGTAGAGCCCCGAGTGTTTGTGTGTGCATTGGAATGCGTCATCGTCTTCAGATCTCAAATGCGAGTAGGCCATAAGAGCCAAAGGTCAAAATCATCGCGCAAAACTCTAGCTTGTGATGCTATCCACACGAAAAAACAAAGCTGCGCCAAAGTTACAGGCATTGCCCATTATCACACCCAGCACCTTCGAGGAGGTAAACTCAGAAAAGGGGATGAGGCCAAGAGTGGCAAAGGAGTGAAAGGTGTGTATAGTTTTCATCAAAGTTGCGGGCTGCAACAGGTGATCTTAGTCTGGTATACTGTTGCTGCTTTTTTTTTGACTACTACATCCCCTGAGAACACCACTCTCTGCCCTAACTATCTCCCGACCCGAACTACGCTGTGCTCGGCTTTCTCCTGACGGTCAACGCAGTGCATGGAGAAGGGGTAGAGGTGCCCCAGCCCACCCTCCACGGGTGCTAGCCAAGTGGAATGGGTGGCTGCTCGTACCACTCCTCTCCTGACCTCTTCCTCTTACCCCCTCCCTCGCGTTTTCTATTACCTTTGCTCTCCCGCCAACGTATTTATCGAAGACAGTGTCGATAAAGGAAAGAGAAGGGGCGAAGAGAGAGGCCCCAACCCTTCTAATGTTCCCCTCCTGCTACGTCCGTGCCGCTACGCCGGTCATCACAGACACCTCATGCCTTGACGGTGGAATGGTCAATTTTTAGACCCTTCACGTTGAGGTAGAGGGAGTCGCTGTCGAGGTAGTAGCGACCATTGCCGTGGTCCCGTAGCAGCTTCGCAATGGTGCGGGCCGCCTCCAGCCCACGAAGCTCTAGAAAAGCCGGATTTCGCTTCACTGCATTGCCGACGAGCGTGGCTGCCTCTGCCTCTCCCTGCGCCAGCAAAATAGCAGCTTGCTTCTCTTGCTCTGCCTGCTCCACTCGGAATTTGGCGCGTTCTGCCATCTGCTGAGCCACCTGCTTCGCCTCCACAGCATTCGTGTACTCCTTACCGAAACTCATTTGCGTAATGGACACATCTGTGATGTCGATGTTGAAGCGCTTTGCCCGCTCCGCCAGCATGACCCCGATGCGGTGACTCACTTCGGGACGCTTAATGAGCAGATCTGATGCGTTAAACTGTGCAATGACGGCGCGAATGATCTCGTTGATCAGCGACGGTAGCACTGTCTCAGCGTAGTTTACCCCGATCTCGCGATACACGTGGTGAAGGTTCTCAACGCTAGGCTGGTACAGCACACGGACTGCCATGTTCACAGTCTGCAGATCGCGACTGCCGCTCGCGGTCGGCACCTCGATTGGCTTGTTGCGAATGTCGAAGATGACGGGCGTCTCTAGAAATGGAATCGCAAAGTTGGCTCCTTCGCCGTAGGTCCAATCGTAGAGACCCGTAATGCAGTTGAATTTCACAGCACGGAAACCACCGGGAACAAAAAAAACCGACTTGTAAAGTCCATAGACGGAGGCACACCCAAGCCCAATGAGGGCGGACATCCCAATAATGTTACCAAAGCCACCATACGAGTTCAACGTCCTCCGCGCTTCGGCCGCCACCCTCGAAAAATCCGGCTTTGGTGGCATTTTTTTGTGTGTTTGGAGGGACGATGATAGTCTCCCGCCCTTTGTTTCGACTGTGTGTGTGTGTCTCTCCGAATACTCAAGCAAAGGAGTAGCACGCGTAACAGGCTGCCGTAAAAAAAAAATGGAACTGCGAAGTCCCTGGCAACTTCACGACGGTCGGACCGCAAGCAACGCAAGCAAGGGGGAAAGCGATGGACAAAGTGGTGGGTCAGAAGGCAAGACGCGCGGACCAGCAGAGAAACAACTGTTGGTGAGGGTGGGGAGAGCACGAAGAAAAGACGACCTGTTGCCGCTTGTTCGTGCGTGTTTTTCGCCTGCGGATGGGTCGACGTAGACACACCAGATGAGGTTTCGACAAGGAAGAATTGTTCGTTTGATTTTTTCTTTTCGAGACGAGGAAATGCTGCAATGAGGGGCTTTCGAAATGGGAGAGTGCGAAGGAAAGGCAGAGCGTACTCGCACACTCGTGCGGTATGCCACAGCAGCAACATTGAGAAACGTTGAGCAGAAAGAGGATGGCCGGAGAGAGGAAGGGAAAAACAAGCACCTGTCAGCACATGGAGTTTCTCATACTTAAAAGTTGGGTTGGGGGGGGAAGGCAAGGAATAAAAGGAAGGTAACTACAGTGTGATGGGATGAGGGTTACGATCTGTATTACCTAAGATACTACGGTGGCCATAACGCTTAGGTAAGTCGATGCCAGGTCCCTTCATCCCCACACACACAGACCACGCACACACTGCTCTGACTCTTCTTTACCCATACCCTCTTTTTTTTCCTGTTCTACGAAGTCGCTTCCTCGACTTGAGGAGTTGAGCGCTCGGGAGTCGAAGTGTGAGCAAAGGCCAGCATTCCCCTCACGGAGGGAGATCACTTCGCGTGATGATGGTACAAATGGGGGAGCGTTACCTTTTTTAGATTAACGATGGACACTAACGCATACCCTTATCAAAGGGTGCCACCAGCGTTCCGCAGAGACTGGGAATAAAATATGATATACAGCGACAAGCAGAGAGTGTCTTCGTCTTCGGGGAAGCATACTCAAAAAAAAAAAGAAGCAGCACAACACATTCGATCAGATTCGTTCGTTGCAAAAAGAGAAGCAGAAAAGCGTATATCTCAAAAAAAAACTAGAGCCCGAAGGAAAGGCAAGTAAATTACCCGCAGAACTTGTGTCGCGCAATACTGCGCGCACCACTGAACAGGGCCAGATCACAGCTACTGCAGCTGCAAGCAAGCTTTCTTTTTAGGTGTTCACCGGAGCTCCAGCGGTACTACCACCCACGTCTACCTGCGCCTGCAAATTGCCGAAGCCTAAATCGATTCCGAGATCGACGAAGCGGTGGCGCCCACCGAGAATGATGGCGGCAATGACAAGCTTGCTGAAGGTACTCGCACGTCCCACGAACGACACGCTCGAGCTGCCAACAGTGAGTGAAAGCCCACACCCTGAGTAAGCACTAATGACCTCGAAGAAAGTGCGCGTCATGATGTCGAAGCGAGTGCCAGTTAGTAGCTCCCGCATGACGGACTCCTCCGCGAAGAGCACCGCGACCATTCCGATGAAAAGCCAGAACAGCCGCGAGGTCAATAGCCGGACCATGGACGTTCGAAACATTTGCCTCCACTTTCGATAAGTGCGGTCGGTTGAAATGGGGAGCGCGGGAAGATACATGGCCAGGATTGTCACCGCCACATGTGCGTTGCTGTACTCGTTAAGCGGTACAAAGGAAGCAGCAGCGAAGCGCACCACCGCCGCCTGGCAGAGCGACAGATAAATCTTGTACGGCGCAGAGAATCCCCGCAGTACCCCATCCCACTGCTCGTACCAAAACGGAACGGCCTGCATCAGCGTGAGGGCACACCACGCACCCGCGAGAAAAAGCGCTTCACTCGGGCGGAAGAGAAACGGATGGAACGTCCCTGGATCCCTGGAAGTGAGTATTTCTCGAAAGGCACCGTCGATATCCCCCACAAAAGCGAGAAGCAGCCGAGGTCGTGAATGCGCTGTGGTGTGGAGCAAACTTGTGGCCGCATCGTCATCGTCCATGTCGTTCTCGTCTTCCTCTTGCAGCACCCCCACCGCACTCTCGTCTGATGCAGGTTGGTAGGCAGCATAACGATAGGAAAGACCAACCAAACGGCGCACTGCACGCACCACAAACCACTCCAGATGCATGAAAAGGGGAAGCACAACGGGGTATGCTGTAAATCCAAGAGCACACGCGACTGTGACAAGTCCCGTCACCGCCACATCATTTGCATACGCCTTCATGGGTAAGAAAATGGAGCTGTGAAACGATGCGAGAGTCATACAAAATACCTCAAACCCTGAAAGATGAGCCGCGTTGAAGCGCCAGAGAAGGATCATCACGATGCCGTTTATGACAAAAAAATAAACTAAGGGTGTGATAGCGCTAACGAGAGCAGTGAAGTAAAGGCGGTGCGCCTCCTCCCTTTTCGCCGCCCGCAGTCGCGCATCTTGTGGTGTGTCCTTCTCGTCAAAGCAGAACAGCTGCCGCACGCGGTACAACATGAAAAGTCGGAGAAGAGGCTGAAAACTACTCGTCATAACAACTCCGCTCGGAATTAGCAGAAGGTGGCGAAACAGAGATGCCTGGGTGGACCACTCGCCCACGTCCACCGTTAGCAACCCACAATTACAAACAGAAGAGATCGCGAGAAAAAGGGCATCGACAAAGGGAAGATGTGGGACTAACACACACAGTCCAGCGACTCCAACACCCACCCACACGCAGATATAAAGAAAATGGCAGAGAAGATACCAACGCTTGAAAAAATCTAGCTGTTCGATGACGCGGCGCTGTTTAGGGGTGAGAGGCAGTAGTACCGGTGCCTCAAAGAGCAACTGAGAAGCGCGAGAATGTACGCAGCGTGTATCCGCGGTGAGCGCTAACCTCGGTGAGATCTGATTGCGTCGAGGAGCCAGCTCACAGTGAGATGGACGTACATCGTCGTATGCATTCTCTGCTAACGAAGAGCAGTGGGGTGATGAAGTCGACATGACGTGTCGTTCAGATCCTCTCCCCCATACATATATATATATATAAGAAAGATTTGACGTAGCACTCGCCCCCCTCCCACTTCCGGCTACGACTGCACCGTGTTGCTGCTACTAAAAGTTACCTCAAGTGTGCCTGGTCTAGTTTCGTGTCTCTCCATGGAGAGCACCATTGCAAACATCATTGTGTCAAAAGAGATGAGAGGGTCAAAATATCAAGTAGAAGAGCAGAATGGGCAAAGAAAGTTGCCATAGAGGGCACGTCGACGCGCTGTAGGAGAGGAAACTGGGAAATAAGGCAGACACGAATTACTTTACGACGGATAGACTCCTCCCGGGGTGGCCTCAGCAGCATGGTAGGTAGCGAAAGCACCACAGCAAAGCTTCTTTGGGTCACCTCAAACCGTGCAGGGATAGCGGCGCTACCGCACGAGTCTTGCTTGGTCAAAGCTCTCATCGCAGGAAGTAGTACGGCACTCTCACCGCAGCTAGGCAGGAGGTCGTGACGGGAAGGAAATATAAAATCCTCGATGGATGAAAGGAGATGTGGTCGCTTTACTCTGCTGCTTCATTAGCTCGGGAAAAAGAGTACCTGGGGTCTTTGCTGCGTGATTCGAATACCACATATATATATATATATATATAGTGTACTATTCGAACTGCTTTCCCGAGGATTTCCGAATTATAACGGAGCTCTGTTATAATGTACATAAGCGGTGAAAAAAAGTGTAAAGGACAGACTACCGTTCGTTGGAGTAGGGCGGAGGGGTGGCTCGCCTACCCCAAAAAGGCGAAAAGGAAAGTCACGGGGAAGGGGAGCGAAACTGTACAAATGATGCACGGCAGAGCTCACCGATTGTGGCTACTCCAGGCTTTCGGGGAAGATGAGGGAAAAATAAAGCAAGAACACACCTCGTGGCACGTGTCAGAGCAGTAAAGGTTTGAGTTCGTCAACTCAGCAGAGGCCCATAGAGCTCGCACAAGGATGGAAGACGATGGGAGTCACCAAAAACTCGCTTCCTCAGCGCTGTGCCACGCTGAGCTCTGGCGTGCGTTGCACAGGGACCCTCATTGATGAGGTGCATCTCCTGTATAGTGTGATGCGCACGTCTTTGATCTGCGAGCAGCGCCTCCTCGATGTTGTGCAGCTGGTGGACTGTTTTGATGTGCTGGGCATTGTGTTTGGCACCCAGAGCTGAAAGACTAGCTTCATTCTTCTCCTGCGCTACCTTTTCGCGCGTCAAGATCGTCTTTGCCCGGCGCATAACTCGTTGCTCGAGTAGCTCCCCACGACTAGAGAGAGTGGCACCCAGCATCTTCTTCTCCATCAGCGTCGCATCGCGACGCCGCTGCTCCGCCGTATCGAAACGTCCGTCCAGCATCACTTGTTTCTCTTGCTGTCGGAGGACCAACACCTCATGAGGGACAGCGATAGGCATCGTGCTCAGCTTTGCAGCCTCGCTAGTTGCAAACCGTGACAGCTCCACCTCATCCGCTTGGCACCGCGCTGCCTGCTCCCGAAGGAGTCGCTCGATGTGAGCGCGCTCCTCCAGAGAATTCGCGTACTGCTCATCACTAAGGCATTTCGCCTTTGCCTCTTGCAGAGCATTCCACTGTATTTCCCCTTCGTTTTCTAGCTGCCTCGCAGCGGTGGACACCGCCGCTTGACGACGAAGATGATCTTGCTCGACGATGCGCTTCGCCTGCTCATATTTACCCGCGGCACATAATTTTCGAACCCACCTACGGACGCTTTTCTCATTTTCCGACATCAAGGACGGGAAATAGCGTGGGTGGTGCCCGCCAACGTCGGTCGGCTCGTAAGGTGTCACTGATCTCCGTGATGGAGTCTCTCTGTTCTCGAGAGTTCGCTGTGGTACGATGATTGATGCTGCAAAAACTAAAATCGACAATTCAAACTCGTGGTTCACTGCTTCCGTAGCAGCTTCTTCTCATCGAGAGAGAGAGAGAGAGAGAACGATCACTCAAAAAAGGAGAAAACATATCGTGCTTATACATAAGAAGTCCCACGATGTATTACACAGTGTAACATAAAACAAGAAGAATGTATACAGAAAAGAAGAAGAAGAGAGGAAAAAATATCAGAGAGAAGAGGCAATACATCCAGTTAGAATTGCAGAGTTCACGCCGCCCGCGTCCTCTCTGAGTTTCGTGTCAAGCATCTCTCAGAAATGGCCGCAGAGAGTAGAGAAGACCACGGCACGCAAAGAAAAAAGGGTATAGAGAGGTGATCCTCCATCAACCCACCATTACAAGATTTCCTTTCCCGATCCTTTCACAGACGTGGAAGTAAGACTTCCCATTCGTTAGTGACAAAAGGGTTTGCCGGTATCATGGTGCCAAACGTTCAACAAAGCAAGCGAGCCTCGTCAACGCAAGGGACAGCGTACACCCGAGTCACGAAGAAAGAAAAAGAGGAGCTGCACAATTCACATCGGCTAGCCTACACCCAAAAGAGCCGCACACCTTATTGGAAAAGGTGTCCTCCTCTATTCTTTTCAACTTTTATTTCAATAAATTCTGTATATATATTTTTGTTCCTACTAACTACGTGAACAACAGAGATGGAAGGAGAGTGCGAAAGGAAAGCGAAGGTACCGGTGAAGAACCTTTGGGCGATGTGAAACTCGCGTGAAAACAATGTCTCGTTGCAGAATTCGCTAGCACAGCCATCCCCACTGCAACACCCGGCGCGTGCACACACGAAACGCCCACCTTTCTTCTCATCCGACGCCGTTTGTTAGGAAACGAAGCAGAAATGCCTCCCCCGCCCCTTTTCATACGGCCACCATCACCACTGCCATTGACATTTCGCCCCTCACAACTTGCTATAATCTACACATCAGGTAAAAAAAACAGCTCGCAATATCCCTGGGGAGAAGGCCACAACCGTCTGTCGACAGGCGATAAGCAGTGCGGTCCCCTCCGCCCCCTTCTCTGGGGTAATAACGGCGAGAGAGGGTGTGCAATATGCTCATCTTGCCGCGCTGCACCGCCACGACAGCGTCCCTCAGTATTCCACTTCCTGGCCAGCAAAGAATCCCCACTTCTCCTCCCACTCGTCCGCCACCATCATCACATAGGGACCGAAGTACGCCACATTGTCAATCGGGTGCACCCAGCGATCCTTGGGCTCGTAGATATACTTGTCCTTGAGCACACGAGCACGCATCACACGACGATCTCCATGGACAATTTTGTCCTTCGGCGCACGTGTGCGGGCAGCGCGGTTCCACCAGCCGTGCGCGTTGATGAGATCATCCTGCAGGCAACCCCACTTGTGGAACTGGAGACCTTCGTAGAAGCACATCATCTTACTGGCGTACCACTTACCGTAAAGGCCTAAATCACGTTGATCGCTCTGCATTATCTTCTCCCACGGATACTCCATCTTGTACGGGTGGGCGTGGTCGGTGACGGGGAGGGCAAGAAGAGCGCGGTAGTCGATCTTATTCGCCTTGATTGCCTTCTGCAGGCGCAGCGCGCGCTCCACTTTGTGGGCATTCTGGACTGAGAGGAATTCGCGGTACATATTGGGGTAGAAGAAGTGGCCGATGTAATAGCGGAAGCCGGCCCAGATACCCTGCGCCATAAACTTGGGGGACGTTGGCTTCATCATCTTTGTGTGCTAGACCTCTTGCTGCGGAGAAACAGGGAAAGAGCAGATGGAAAAAGAGAGCGTATATGTGTTCGATGTCAAATAGTCGATGCCATTTAATGAGGAGGGAGAAAAGCAGGAAAGAAAATGGAAAAAATGGGGGGGCGCCCTGTGAGAAAGCTGTCACGCCACATCGTGCCTGTTACGTCAATGCGCATCATGTGCAAAGTTTCCAGCGCCCAGAGCTCGCCCTGAGAAGAGCGTGTTAGTCGCCCGCCGAAGCGGCCATGTTACCGCCAAGACAGCAGGGTCTGGGGACAGACACTCCACAAAGGCTGTCAAAGGGGGGGGGGGGACCTTACAAATCAACAGGAGCTGCTATGGTCGAATGCTGGCGTATCTGTACATGTGTTGTTCACCTCCAATCTACGAGACACCGATAACCAGCCCAATACGTCACCCCGACAACAAAAACCACCGATCAGGGAGCCACCGTTGTTCTCTCCACCATAAATAGGGCGGTCCTCAGCACGGTCTACGGTGACCCCGCGCCTCTCCCTCATTCCGCCCAGACACATGACGATCCTTCAAGCTTTGCAGCTCCCTCTATCCCTCCCAATACCCCCAACAACACCGCGCTACTCCTCTCCACTTCTCCGTTGAAAGACGTCATGACGAGAGGAAGGAGAGCTCGCCGAAAGTGCTGGGTGTAACACAATCGAAACAGGCTCACCGATGTACGCTAACGGCCCCGAAAGAACAGTCCAGCTGGATGAAAAATGGGGCAAGACAATCACAAGACGCCCCTAATAATGCCAAAGTGGCGCGAAACAGAGATTTCCTAAAAAAGCATCATAGATTGTCGCGAAGGTATTTATTAACGCCGCTGAGGGCAGCTCGCGCTGTGTCATTGCTAACGTCAATCAAGTACGGCTCCAGATTGGTGGCGATGGTAGATGCATCCGTCTCTAAAATGATCCCTTCATCCAGCATTTCATCCACCGTCATGAGGAGGGCAGCGTAGTTTTGTAAAAGGTGGGTTACCCCCAGCGACGCATCGTTCGTTGTTCGCTTAAGAGAGTTCACCAGCCCCGTCAAAACGGCGGATAATACCAGATAATTCTCGTCATCTGCACCGACCAGGAAAATTACTCCAGAGTCGATGCGTTGGAACACCACAGCGTGGCCCTCGACGGCGACAACTTCGCTTCGGAAGCAGTTGCTGAAGCCACGCCTATCAACGTCGATGGCCCGCATGATGGAACTCTCCAACGACCGTTGCTTCTCGAGGGATGCCAACTCGTTCGACGACTTAGACGCATCCCCCCCTACATAGTATTTGGTGAAGATACGGCAACCATCCGTTCCCAGAACTAGCACCGCCTGAACACGATGCAGGAAATCCATGGTGAAAGCACGCTCAATGTACAATCGAATGGGCAGGCGCGCACAAATAGCACTTGAAGGTGCAAAAGTGTCGAACTTTTCGCTTTATGTGTTCGTCCCTGTGAATAGGAAACAACGCCGGAGTTACGGCACCAAAAGTGGCTCACCTACTGTTCCTTGTGCGTGTTTGTGCGTGTGTGTGTGTGTGTGTGTGTGTGTGTGTGTATGACGTACTTGGTGAGAGAAAATGTGAAGTGACCACTTTTTCTCCGCATGTGGTGCTGAACGAGGTGGCAGAGTGAGGTAAAAGGCGATACCGCTCATACAGGCGTGAGTGCGACTCCCCTCCCTCCTATTCGCGCAAAGCTCAAATACAACGAAAGGAAATCAATTTAAAAAAGGCAGCAGTGGGAGAAAAGAAGGGTTGATATATATATATATATATACAGAGAGAGAGAGAGAGAGAGAGAGTAATACGTTTCCTTTTCCACATACCACACTGTTGCTATTGTATTTAGCATCCCATCTTCTCATTTTTTGTATTGCATGTGATCATTCCCACCATCCTTTTTAGGGGGGGGGGGGGGTACTGCCTAGCCTATCAAAGCAACAGCAGCGTTTTTATAGATACGTCGGTTAACCCTGTTGCATCGAAGAAACTGGCTATCTTTTATGAGCCGGGCGATCCGCGTGCGCCGTAAGGAGGAGCTTTACCTCCTTCAGGCACGCTACACCTGATCCTCTATTTTTGTAGTTCTCATCGACAAAATGGTGAACTCATTCAGCATTTCCTTCTTGTGCTCTTTGGCTTGCGTTTTTCTTTGGTTTTGTCGGGCGGTTGTCTTGCTCCGTATGTGCGGAATGGGAGACAGCCCCCCCAAAAAAAAATGGCAGGGAACAAGCAGCGCGGAGGCCAGACAACGCCAACGGTTGAGAAGAAAGGGGTATGCTACTGTAAAAGCAAGTCTCATTGCATCATGGGGATACAGAAAGGAGAAGAACGAAAACAGTGCGAGGCGAAACTGCAAAAAAACGACAAAAAGTATGGAAGTATCCTTGACGAATGCGTCGTTCCCCTCTATAAGATTTGTCCGTCATCCTCGTCATCATCGCTGAGAGCTTCAGCGATGCGTCGAGAGCACAGAGTAAGCCACAGGAAAGACATGGTGAAGACGATGAGCAATCCGTACTGGAGATACTCAGGCACTAACCGGACCCCGACTAGTTTCGCGATCCTAACAGCGAACATATTGTGCATGCTAGTAGCGGCAGCATAGGTCGCGAAGCTGATAACACACAGATGCAACACCGCAAATGAAGAGCAGAGTAACACGAGAGAGTTGAAGAGGAGCGCGTTGAGCATCGTTCCACGAACTCTGAGCTGGTACACTGGAAGAAGGAACACATGGCCACCCACTACACGGCAGCCAGCCACAGTGCACCACATGAGATACAAGGCACAGTAAGCGTAAGCCAGCGTCGCCAGCATAGGGAGGAGACCGTTGAGGAAGCACACGCAAAAATCGAGCAACGCAAAAATATGTAATACGTTCGACAGAAGGATATGCAACAGCCACAGCAGAGTGCCTCCTGTATGAACAACGGTTACCACTAACGAAAAGTAAGAGCGGAGCACATAAGCGCCGGAAAGATGAAATGCCGTATTGTTGCGCTCACTTTGCTGCTCTACCTCCCGTACGTTGCGCTTAAAGAGGAGAAGTTTCTGGCGCTGCTTTTGGTTTGGGCGATTCCCTCCAATCTCTGCGTCGAGACGACGACCCGCATCGAGAAGACGTTGCACCTCCATGCTCAGCTTGACTCTTGTCAAATTGTAATCCCTCTTCGTTATGGGACGTGCGCGATGAATAAACGCCGAGAAACCACCGAGGGGAACTGCAGCAAGGCCAACGCCCGCAAACACGAAGAAGAAGCACCAGCCAAAGGAAGATACGGTTGCGACGAAGTACACAAACGGAGGGACGTGAGAAAGGGAGCTGTTCTCTTTGTCAAGTTGATTCCCCCACAGCCACAATGCCCCAAAAGAGGAGACGAAAACCAAGTTCACCGCTGCGACCGCGATGAGAGCGGGACGAATCTGTGGCCACATACCCGATTGTACCGGAGACCAGCTTTCGTAGAAGACAAAAGCGAAGGGGCCACCGACGAACAGGAGGAAGTAAGCTATAATGTGCATCCCTTTCCACACCCATATAAAATCAAGCGTTGGCCTTTCCTCCGTTACGGCAACTTCGAGCGGCAACAACAGTACCGTATAGCATGCAGCGCAGAGTGTTACGACGATCAGCACCCGCGGAAGCCATGCATCGCCATCGTCCTCTTCTGCGCCATATCGGCATACGAAATAGATAGAGAGGAAGAGAATCAGCAAGGCTATGATGCCCGCTGCGATTGCAATTGCTAGCAGCATCACCGGCACCTTTTTTCTTCAGTATACCGTTAAGTTGCGGAGAACAAAAAATGGGGGGTGAAAGTACAAAGCGA
The DNA here is from genome assembly GCA_030849085.1 of Borovskyia barvae. Classification (NCBI taxonomy): domain Eukaryota; phylum Euglenozoa; class Kinetoplastea; order Trypanosomatida; family Trypanosomatidae; genus Borovskyia; species Borovskyia barvae. Next base: position 47,001 of record JASAOM010001098.1, on the reverse strand, counting down.
GATGGAAGAACCGCCGCATGCTAATCCCCCATCTACTCCAGGAGAAAAAAAAGAAAATTCCAAATGCCGTGCGTGGCGGAAGAATGGTTGCGCAAACTCACAAAATCGAGCAGATGCCAGTCTCAACTACATCAGTGAGTCTTCTGCGGTGAAAACAGGCTGCCCTCATCACTCCCACACAAACAGTAGAGAAGAATGGAAGTACGTGAGGGAGAAAAAGAAGGGGGTAAGCCTCTCCAATAAGATTCAAAATGCACATATATATATATATATATAGATGTGCAAAATGGAGGGGGGCATTGCATGCAAAGAAACGGGGGGAAAGAATGATGAGAAAAGATGAAAGCGATGATGTGCATCATGTGCAGCAATAAAACAAAAGTGGGGCCTCTCACAAGGATAACTTAACATTGAGCGTGTGAGATCGATCTCGTTTCGATGGGGACTTGTTAGCTGAAGAGCTACCGAAAGTCGCATTCCTGCATCCCTCTCACACGGTTCTCGAAAGACGCCTATTTGCACGGCGTACTTCACAACATTCATTGTGTTGTGGTGGTTTTTGATTAAGTTGGATGTTGCTTCCATTTTTTTTAAGCAGATGCATAAAAAGGGGGAGAACGCTGCACTAGATACGCAGTTATATCGTGAAGATTTCTTGGCACGCGCTGGAATAGCCGAGGTGTCTTTTCACTTCACCGGGATGATCCAAAATGGAAATTACGTGGAGAAGTACATACGCTTCGACACGTCGTCAACTATCCAAGTAATGCCGTCGAGCAGTCCCTCTCCTGTTCTTGCACTGCATGCACTGAGGTGAACATGCCGCTTCCCTTGCCGAAGTGTCTCCACGTCAAGCATATTCGCAATTTCCTGAGGTGACAACGCGGTAGGGATATCGATTTTGTTGAGAAAAATGAGGAGGCTCGCCCCTGCTAGCCGTTCCTCGAGCAGGAGTCGATGCAATTCCTCTTTACAAGTTTTGAGACGTTCTACATCGTTGCTATCCACCACCCAAACGAGTCCATCGGTGCTTTCGAAGTAGTTACGCCAATAACTGCGAAGGCTCTGTTGGCCGCCCACATCCCACACATTTAAGGTGCATCCACGGAAGGTAAGGCCGGTGATTTGAAATCCCAACGTTGGACTTATGGAGCTTGTGTCCTTGCCACAAAATTTTTTGACACACGTAGTCTTCCCAGCATTGTCGAGGCCCAGCATCAGGATACGCATTTCATGCTCCTTCCGCTTCGTTTTTTTGATGATCGAAAGGAGCCCCATTTTCCCCGTGACTCGTGTGTGTACTACCCTTATACTCGCTGAAAAGTGGTCGAGCAAATCATGTAGAAAGGATGGGAAGCAGAAACAGTGGTGAGCGTGAAGGGAGAGAGGAAATGAGATGTAAGGAAAGGGGGGTAGACTTACCACACCACACGCGTAGGCAACTCTTCACCTAATTAGCTACCCTGCATCATTCTGGGAAGCAGCGTTGCGCGCGCAAGGCAATTACTGCAATATCGCACGTGCGTTAGTGCCCCCTCCCGCTCATGTCTACGCACTTTCACGCCAATCTGTAAAAACGAGAAGCTTCGAAAGAGGCGTATCCGCGGCGAGTACGATGTTGGCGAAGTGAGGATGTCATTAGAGAAGCCTTGCTGTCCTCTTTAGCAACGATTTAACACTTGAAATTAAGTGCGCTCTAAGATTTTCTTGAGTTTTCCACTAGATACTACCAGAACAGTTACCACTACAGAAATAAATGGAAAGAGAAATTCCAACGTCCTGCGAAAAACCGCCCCACTACACAAAATGAACGCGCGCACAGCAGTGCATCTCCGCTCTCGGGGTCTCAGTAAGATCTTGAAAGCTCCGGTGGTGCGCAAGAGCGAAGGCACCTGATGTTTCACCACCAAGCGGCAAGGCGGATGCTGTCATCGTACGCCTCGATGCTCTTGTGCAGGATGTGCATGAAGGCAAAGATGGGAAACATAGAGAGTACATAGAACTGCATCATGTTGTACAGCCAGGTTCCCCAGCGCGAACCGATAGAGAAGTAGGTGCGCACCTGCATGAAGTCAGAATAGCGCTGTTCGACTCCAGCAACATCCCAAGACTTGTTGAAGTCACGCTTGTGGTATTTGGACTCGGTCGCCTCGTACTCTAGGCGGCGTTTCTGCTCCGTACGACCCCAGCCGTACAGCGTAGGGCCAGGGCGAGCCGGGGCTCGGTTCACCTGACAACGTGTTAGCGAACGGCGCAGCATTCGGAGAGCTAGTATCGAAAAGTTCGAGCAGCTGTAGTGTACTAGAATTATGTATAATATAGGGAAGGGGCGGACGCTTCAACGCGACGAAGGGCTAAATGCGATTTACACACTCGATGTTGACCCACCTGCGTACAGACGAAAAGGAAAAAGAGTTTGAATGAAAGGGAGGGGAAAGAAGAACTTCAAAGGTGCCAGAATGGTAGCAGACGCAGAAGCTTGCATGAAAGACGGTTAAACATGGGGGAGGTCAAGGGAGACAAGATGCCGGTGTGGCACCAGTGAAGGGGGGAGGGGGACATGCTAAGAAAAAAAGGCCCAGTACAGCCACGCTGAAGAGTCTTCTCCATGGTACCCACTTCAGAGGATGACCTTCCCCGCACACTGCCATAGAAGGCCAAGTGCAACGCGATGTAGCTGGACTCAACATTTCACTCTTATCACGAGAAGCATCATACCTTTCCAACCGCGCAGACTCCCGGAAGCACGGCCAGCTCTTTTCAAGTTGTTAGCAGGTGACCCCCCTTATAGAACGCTACTACGGGTAAAGGCGTGAATACTCTCGTAAAATGTTGAAGTTGAGTTCGTATTGGTGCACACGCATGCGCTTCGTTGAAAAGTAAATATCAGTAATAAGCCTTATTTTGAAATAAGCGCGCGAGAGCGTCACGCCGCCTTCAAAGCGTTCGACTTGGTCCACTCTTGCCCAGATGAGCTCCCTCAAAAACGTCGCGAAAAGTGACGTCCCGCGTGAGCTCCGCGATGGCCGTGCCCAGACGGGAGTCCTATGGAGCCACCCAGAGCCTTGAAAAGTGCATATGTGACGGAAAACGGGACGGAACTCTTAAATGTGGTGCGCAAAACACCATTCAAAAAGAACCGCACACCCTCTTCCCGGACAGCAGCGCGGAATACGCCCATCGACTCACGAAAGGCGGCTGTCTCTGCACCGACGTACTCTTTTACAGTGTGAATACCGCCCGACCGCTCGCCGCGATACATCGATGAGCGCGTGGTGTTGCGTATCGGTGACGTGAGAAAGGTCAGAAATGCGTGGATACGGAAAGCATCACAGAAGTCCCCACCGAAGGAACGACTGTCGGTCTGCTGTAGCGCCGCAAGTGCGACACCATACCAAAGCACCCCTACCACGGACGCTGCAGCAGCTCCAGGGAAAAAGGAGAGAACACCGTGGTGTTTTCCGCTCGTGGCAATGCAATCGAGCAAACCGTTATAGCCGCGGTGCCCCAGTTTCTGGTAGCGTACATCGCCGCCGCTCATGCGATTGGCGACGGTGCGCACGAACGTTTTTGTGTACCCGAACAAAAAGCCGCCTAAGACTGCACCTGTTGCACCTCCAGAAGCGAAGACGTATCCGAAGTAAAGCACGGCATGCGGTAAGGCCAAAATCAATGGTTGAGAGGGGCTCCATAGCATACCTCGGTAGCGATTCATGCTGCTCTCGACTAGATCATGTCCAGAGGGCAAACGGCGAACATCGAAATTTTTAACAAAATCTCGATATGGGTATAGTGCGAAAATGGTGAACGTGCTGCAGCCGTACGCTACAGCACCAGTGAGCATAGACGACATGATTTCGCGGATCCGCGCAGAGGCGGATCCTTTGTTGTAAGAGATCAGAACAGTGTGCCAGCAGAATATGATCTGGTTTGTGTGGTCAAAGAACCATTCCTTTCACCGTCTCCGAGCGTACGCACTATCAGCGAATATCTCGATGGCTACAGTAATTAGATCACGGCACGAAACAGGATAAGGCGGTAAAAGGGAAAAGTGGAGAAGGCACATCAGAAAGACTGCACTCAACAGGAATATGAGAAAGAGCTTGGACATCCTCTTTCGGAAAGACCCCGCAGAAAGCAGCTGCTCCAAAGCACTAAACCCGGAATCTACGCTGCAGGTGCCTGCCACGGACAACAGAAAATGCAGCTGTAGGGAAGAAAAGCATCGTTCGGCACATGGCGAGGGAATATAGTTGAGCTGCTCTTTTTATTTCAGGTTCTTTTTCAGCATCAGCTGCATGGTCCACCTCTTAGGTAATGGTGTATGATTCAGTTTATGCGACTGTAGCATTCATTCTGACGAAGTAGATACGTGGAAGGGAAAAACCGTCGCATTGGAACTTTGGGAGATGACCCATCTGTTAGCAGATCTTTTTGTTTCTCGTAATGCATGGCCCACCCTCTTGCTATTTCGACGTCTCTGTGTTGATTTTTCACGATCGAAGTAGAGCAGTTCGGGCGTCTATGCGAAGCCCAATCGCGCGGTAGCAGTTGCAAAACTGGAAAAATCACAAGGGAAAGAGCTAGGCAACAAAAAAAAGACGGCAGTGCATCAACTGGTGCTTTATCTGTTGCCTTAGTGATGCATAGGAGTCCAATGGCTATGTTTGCTGTCCAGTCTCTCAGAAGATCTCAGACAAGCTCGGGAAGTATCTCTGATGCGCAAAAATGACTGCTTTGACTAAGCTGTCAGACAGGTTGGAAGAGAGAGTCGTCGGATGTGGAGCTCACACTTCGTCGCAGTCCCAGCCGACCAGGAACCTGGAGTTGGTCTGCATTGAACAGCTCCCACTGATCGATCTCCACCAGTTTGAATGCTCCGTTGGCCTCTTTAATGTGTCGAGAAAGCTTGATGTTATGTTGCAGCAGCTGCTCCTGAGAAAGCCAGAGCCCTCGATTTGCCATCTGGCAGACATAAGGATTTTTGGTGATCACTCCAGTGAGCGCGTTCATTCCCAGCGGAAAATCGTCAGAGACCTTGAGGTCCTTTGCTGAGTAGTTGTCTCCTATAGTGCCACGAAGTAAAGGGTGCAGCTGGTCTACCGCGATACCATCCACGTCTGCAATTCCTACTATACTTGAGGTCAGGCTGATAACGATCGTCTCGCTCCCATCCTTTACTCGCAGATAGCCAGATTGTAAACCGGGGTGATCTTTGCGGATCCAGAACGGGGAGGAGAACTGCAAATCCGTGGCTGCTGCCTGCAGATTGTCCACAACCTCCTCGCGGGTGAAAAAGAGACCACTGAGGCCACAGCGCGGGAACGGTACTGTCTTCTCGAATCTTCCTAATTTTCCAGGGAGCGCCTTTTCGAGGTAAAACGAGCGGGGCTCGAAATCATCGACCGAGTCTGCAGCATCGATAAAGTGTGCCGGAAGCGGCAAATTAAAACGCGCCGAATCATGCTTGTCATTCTTTTTGACTGCCCAGGCAGGCACAAATCGCTGCATCGCAGCATTCTTCGCGAAAAGGTCATAATACGCACTATCGTATTTCTGCAACTGAGTCAGCAATGACATCGCATTGTGGCTCTGGAAGATTAAATCGCCAGCACTAGCGTTGCATAGTTTGCTAAGCTGCTGGGACAGCGTCAAAGACGCAGCAGCTGGCGCCTTGCGCCGATACGACATGTTCTATGTCCCCCTTTTTTGTGTTGAGGGGCTAAAATAGAAGGTGTAATCAGCTTTGACCCCACTAACCCTGCGCACTGCATGCTCATTTTGATAGCAGCCACGTTGACAATGCGCACCATCACGCAAAAAAAAAAGATGGCAGAAGCCGGAGAGAGAAAGGTAAAAAATAAATGTGGGGAATTCAAGCCTTGATGAATGCAGATACCTAAGTGAACCTAGAACAACTCCGTTTCAAGTAATGACGCCCTCAAACATCGATGATATGCGCATTAACCGATTTGTCTCGCGTAGACCACAGAACTTTACCTTCCATTATCCCATAGTTGATGGCAGAATACAGTACGCGACTTGAACATCACGAAAGAAAAAATAAAGGGCCGTCCAAAATCAGAAAAATGCAGATCTTGACGTGAGCGAACATGATTTTACGAGGCAGCGAGTAGAGTAAGTAGCGGCGAAGCAAGCAGGGAAGCATTTGAGGGTAATTAACTCTCGCTTTCCTCTCCCAATGACGGTAATAGAATTGCTCGAATCTTCCCTTTCAGATCTGCTATTGATACCCTTGGATTCATTTCGGAAACAGAATCCAAAAACGCACCGACACACCTCACAACTGCCTTGCACTGCGAAGCGAGTCTTCGGTGGTGCAGCTCCTCCCTAGCACGACTATCACACGAAAGATCTGCTTCAATACGCAAGCGACTGGCTAATTCACATTGCTGCAAGCACAGCAGCTCTTCTGCGCGTCGAAGGTCCACTTCTCTGAATTGTAAATGTGTGAAGAGCCCTTTCATATAAGCTTTTATTCCTAGAAAGTGGGTATTCATTATGTCACTTCTCGTATGAGCCTCCTCGGTGATGAGGGCAGCACGTGCAGCGCACTCATCCTCTTCACTAGAAAGTGGATGCCCTGAATGCCTGCTTTGATCATTGGTATTTTCTTCTTGTTCCGCTCGACCCACGTTCGTGTTTTCTCCGGCAAGTGGAAAACCATGGCTAGCGTATATTAGCTCCTCTTCGTGTTGCGACTCCACTGGCACAGCACCTTGAGCGTGCCTCAATGTTCCGTCGCGTAAATTACTGTTGCTCTCCGATATGCACAGCTGAGACGAGTAACGGCGTAGCTTCTCATTTAGCTCAGCTACAGACTCTTCATGCCGCCGCTCTTGCCGTTCGATGTTCTCTAGTCGTCTCACTATGTCTGGGATGAGTGCCCCTGTACCACTCCTGAGCAATCCCAACAGGGAGCTAGTCTCATTGCGGAAGTCGCTCAACATACGCTGTTGCGCTTCATTCCTACTGATTTGGACTTGAAGCTGCAGTTTCAAGAGAGAGACGTACTTTCTCAGCTCTACGTTGTCAGAAATCTCCTTTTGAACGTGACATAGTAAGCTGTCTTTCTCCTTCTTTCTACGCGCATGGTATCGCCTCAAAAGTTTATCGATTTCATCATATTTTGAAATGTAGCTGATGCTGGACATCGCTGAGAAAGTGTGAAGATGGAAACCGTGAGAAGCTACCTCAGATAGTGAGGAAGTGAGAGCTGCACTTCCGAAATCATTTTTATGCAACCTTCTACCACCCAGATGTTTTAGAAAGAACAGAACGGAAAATTGGGATATAGAAATATCATCGCGAGAAACCTCGCAAATTTAGAGAAATACGAAAGAATCTGTAAATTACCGGCACAACAAACGATGAAAAAGGCTAATCGTACCATTGAAATCTCGCTATCTCTCGAGAAACAGCTTCAGTAGTTTGCCTAATTTCAGCCGGAAATACATCCCGAACAATTCTCATGATAGGAACTGCTAACTACTTTCGTTTTTCTTTAGGGACTAGCAGGCGTTACTGATGAATTCAATACACACGCGCCGCTATAACCGCTGAACCACATTGGAGCAGGGAAAATGGAGGACCAATAAGTATTTCTCACATCTGCAACAGCAAATCTAGACTTGATAATAAATCTAAAGAAAAGGAAAAGAGAAAAGGGTAGGTTCTCAAGGGTATATAATACAACGTGTCGTGGTGGAAAGAAATGCTCTTTATACTATCGATGAACCGGTAGAAAAAAATCAGTTTGGTTAGAAACTGGAGTTCCTCTCCGCAGAAGCTTCTGAAATTTCTTTTCACATGGAAATGGTGCAGTTAAGCCGATGAAGATGGCAAAAACATGAGTACGAGAAAACGAAGCTATCATGTGCAACGAAAGAGCAAGAATGATCATGGCTTATCATCTAAGCTGGGAAGAAGGCCCACCTCACTACTGTTCGGTCGCGTTGGTTGTGTTCCTTTTTTTTGGGTGACGAAGAGGACCTTCGTTGAGATTCAGTCGCTCCATGAAAACAGCTTCTGCCTTCGGCTGCGCAGATTCGACAAACATACTCACGCTCTTCCTGAGTGTAATGTTTTGTTCGCGCAAATTTTGTAATTCAGTCTCCTGAGACATCGCCAGCTCCATAACCTTCTTCAGCTCATCAGCCATCTTACCATGAGCGTCCTTACGAACATTGCAAAAAGCGTCATGTAGTTTGTTGTATTTTTCTACGATGATATCGCGGTCATGAATCAGATCATTTCTCTCCGACAGGAGGTCTTTCAGCGATACTGCATCGTTAGCACAACGGGCTTTCAGCTCTTCCAACGCACTCCGAAGCCGTACATTCTGCTCCTTCATCGTCGTACCGGCATTCTCAAATTCCTTTCGAGATCTGATTTCAGCCTGGAGTCGCTCCTCACACTGCTCGTATTTCTCAACGTACGCGTTAAGCCTTTGTTTGAGGTTATCCGCCTCTTTCCGCTTATCTGACAAAAGTAAAGTTACCCTGGAATCTTGGCTACCAAGGCGTTCATGGAGCTGCATCGCCTGTGCTTTCAATGCTTCATTGGATTGTATCATCTCTGCACGCAGACTTTCGAGTTCTTCTGCACGTTTCACAGAAATCTCAAGTGAAGTTGAGAGATTTTCCATTTGAGCCTTGACAGCCTGCAACTCAGCCTCTGTAATTTCCAGCGTCTTAGTTTGCGCCCGAAGCTCACTTTCTAGTTCACAAATCTTCGCTTCGAGGACTGTCGTTTGATGGACGGATTCCTGAGCACTGTGAGCACTGGCAGCTGCTTTTCCTTTCAGCGACGCATTTTCGATCTGAAGGCGTTCATTTTCCTCACGTAAATCATTCAGATTTGAGTTCAAGATTTCATCAAGCTCTCCCAATTCCTGCCGCATGGTCTCTACTTGATCTTTCAACCAAGTGTTATCTTTGGACAAAGAGTCACACTCCGAAGAGCGAACTTTGAGATCTGCCGAACACTTGGACAGTTGGCTCTCGAGTGATGAGAGTGTCCGTCGCATTTCGGAGGCGTTTTGTTCACTGGCACGGAAACGTTTGGCCATTATTTCCAGCTGCTCCGCCGCGGTAGATGCATTACACTCAACTTGACGAAGATGAGTTTCCGCAGTCACTAAAGCTGCAGTAGAATCAGTCAGCTGCTTGACTGTAGCGCGGAACCTTTTCTCTAAAACTGTGCTGAACTCTGCATGTTGCTCCATCATGAGGGATGCGCGCATAATCTGCTCTGTCTTTGTCAGCTCGGATTGCTGTTGTGCGTAAAGGGCGCCGGTGAGTTCTTTCACTGACAACCACGCAGAGTTGCTGTTCTGCTCAGCAAGCGCACAGCGTTCATTCGAGTCGCGCTTGAATGTAGCAAAGTCCGACTCAAGCATCCGTACCGTGGTCGTGCTTGTTCGCTTGTAATCATCGTACTCCATCAGTATGTTCGCTAAATTCTCTTTGATCGCGCTACACTCTGTTTCAACTTCCTCTTTGAGTCTGCGCGACTCATTTACCACCTGTCTGGAGAAATCGAGCTCAGATTGCAAATCCTCAACCATCTTCGATGCAGTGATTTGGCCATCTTTGAGTTCACCAATGTCACTCTCTAGAGATTTTATCTGCTCGCATTGCTCATCCACAACATCTTGTGACTTCTTTAGTGAGCCGGTAACTTCAGTAAGTTGGTTAGTAACTTTTTGGTTGCCTTCCCTTTCTCTACTCACATCAACAAGAGCGGCTGAAAGCTGCCTTGATAAGGATTCCTTATCCTCGAGGAGTGTTTGATAATTTTTGAGGAGTCTCGCCTTCTCTTCAACTAGAGTGGAGTTTCCACTCAGTAGGTCTTCGTTGGCTCTTTGAAGCCGTACATTTTCGTCCTTAAATCTGCTCAGGTGCTCCAATAACTCCTCAGTGCGCCACGAGACGTTGGCACCTGCCTCGCGAAGTTCTCGGTTTTCTGCTGTAGATTTCTGAAGGGCTGATCGCAACTCATCCACTGTGGTGGCGTCGCTCTTGTGTTTCTCTAGGGCGTCATTGACCTCGACCTGAAGTCGAACGGCCGTACTTTCATGCTCCGCAGCTTTTTTCATCGCTTCCATGGCAGTAGCATTAGCTGCTGTCAATTTGGCCGACAGCGTCGCCACCTCACCCTCACATTGTTCTCTACTTTTTTGCAACTTTTTGTTCTCTTCGAGATACTGTGTCGACAGCTGTTGCGCAATATTGAGTTCTTCTTTTAGGCAAGCTACGGTCTGTTCACGGTTTTCCAGAGCAGCTTTACTTTCAGCGAGTTTACTTTCGCTATCAGCCAGTCGGACTCGCTGCTGAGAGTTTTCAACGCTCCATTCCTCTACAACGGAAAAAGCCTCAGTCTTCAATTTTTCCATTTCTTCAGCAATACGCGTCTTAATGGTGAGCGCTTCGGCTAAATCGGTCTTGGTGATACGTAATTCGTCCTCAAGTTGCGAAATACGCTCAGTGAGGACGGCATTGATTTTGTCTTGTTTTTCAGACATTGTTTTCAACTGAGTAAACTCGATGAAGCGGGGAATTAAAAATAAGTAGGGAGGGAGAACACTGGTAAGATACAGACTTGTGAAAAGTCGTGGGCACTTCAAAAATCCAGGCAGGTTCCGTTACATTCTGGACGTATATGGAACTGTCGCTCTCGCCATAGCTCCAAACGTACAGAAAGAGGACCCGACGGGAAAAAGAAAGGAATCAAGAGGCGAAGATAGATTTGGGAACGCTACATCACCTAAACATGTATCTGTGCTCTAAATTGGCGGCATATCTTCAAACTTTTCACTTTGCGGACACATCAGGCAACCATTTGATGCCTTGCTCGCTTCTATACATTCATTGGATGGCCAACCGGGTTGACGTAGCGATGATTATGTTTACTATTTATGTGCTTGCAGTAATCTACTTTAGTCACGAAATGGCAAATCAGAAATTAAGGATTCATTAACCTGATAGATCCTTGTCGTGGCTGCCCACCACGGGGGTCGCTGGATGTAAAAGGCTGAAGATTGAAGGTTGCATTTGCCAAAACACTTGATCTTCCAGGAGGAGCATGCCCGAAAAGAACAGGTTGAGAGAAGCGTGAGGAGTTATATGAATTTCCAAGGTAAAGACGGGTCTAGTCACCCTCACACTCACCAACTGACTCTTTTGCATATTAATCATTTCACCCTCAACGTTAACTCACAAAAGGGGGAGAGTAGCCAACGCTAGAACCCGTCCTGCATCTCTTTGAGCAAGGGATCACATCTGAAAAGCGGAGTTCGCGCACGGCACGCGGGCGATCACCCCACAAATAGAAGAAAAGCAAAAAAACACGGTCGACGCTGGGGCAACTTGCTACAAGCGTTCATCATTAAAAAAAAATGATATCTGCCGTGGGGCTAGCAAGCGAAACCGACGTGTAGCTTGCCGAGCGTGAGGAAATGTAAAAAGAGCTACAGAAACCGGAATTCTTTCGAGGACACCGCCGTGGTGCGGAAACACGAGCGGAGTCCTTTGCGGGCAAATCTCCTCTCTGTAGAGGAAACCGCATAGCGCCATAGCTCCTTTCCGCATTCATTTTTCGATCAGCCATGATCCAGTCAGAGGTATACAAGTAACGACTGATTTTGCAGCCCCCATGTGTTGAATTGCTGCGAATGCGAAAACGATGTCCTATCCCTTCCGTGTTCACCTCCCCCCCCCTCCTCCTAGAGAAGGAAACCTCGCCACGCCATCGGGAAATATGTAAGGTGTGTTCGCGGGGGTGTCATCATTTCGGCCGGGGGCCGTCGCCCGCCCCCCGCCCTGGGTCTCGCGGCCGATTGGTTAGCGCGTGCTACCTGCTGGGTTTCTGTTGATCGCAGGAGGGGCTGGGCACGCATTGGCTAGTTAAAAAAGGCTGTAAGGGATAGTGCAGCACCGGCGCTTATTCCGCCCAGGTTACATCGTTTGCAGTGGACATCTGTTGACGACACGGGCTCATCAAAAACAATGATAACGTGAGGAGCACCTCTTGAAAAACGTGTCATTAAATGTAGCGTAGACACCCGAACAAATCCTCAGGATTTTTTTAAATACGAGAGAGCTATCTATAGGAGAATAAAATACAGTGCGGTAAACGATTTTGCAGCATTGCCTTTTACTAGCAAGGAGAGAACGTTAACTTCGAGAACACCAGCAGGTATTACTCTCCGTCAGATCCGGCCGCAAAATACCTTCTCTCTCTCTGTATTCTTCGATACGGACCGCGCGGAGAAAATGTTATAGCCGTAACTATTAGATGAGGTGATGGTACTTCCGCCTGGACTGAATGCTTCTTTGTGCGTCACATACGGCTTGCTCACATCCTGGTTTTTGAGGATTGAATAATTTTATTATCGTCAGCAGTTACCTTGACCAATGACTCTGTGCAACGTTTTCATATCACCACAATATATGCATGTGTATATTTATCATCCCTGTTTCATCTAAGTGCGGAACCTTTATGTGGAGATTTAAATATCATTGGCTTACTTCGGCAAATAAAACTCTTCTTAGGAGTTTGTAGTTAAAGTTCCTGGTTAGAGAGGATAGGGATATTGCATCCGCTGCACAATATTATATTTCTTCCGACGCGCTCACTTAACCATCCTCAGTGGAGTTCGAGTTGGAGGAGAGCAAATAAGTGGTTTCTTATACGCCTCCTCTCATTTACATGCGAATCTATGAAATATGTACGTATTAGCATACTTAAATGCTAGAACTTCATATCAGAACCTTGCCCCTCACTGTGGTTTGGTGCTAACACCTGCTTTATATCACTTGTAGCCATTTTGCTCTTCCGCGATGCTTCCTCTGTCTTCATTTGTTATTAAAGAGGTGAAAAGGGGTGCTGCAGCTGCACAGGTGTGGCTGTGCTTTATCCTCAAAAAAAATTTCTTTCTGCGCCGAAAATACAGATAACTATATATATATATTTATATATATATATAACTACGGGATCATATATTTGTTGGCAATCATATATATTTACGCAAAGGAGACGACACAAAAGTTTTTTCAGTGTTTGTCCCTGTCCCAATTCCTGCGTAACTGTAGAGAGTGAAATACACACGAAAAAGACTGGGACTTGAAAAGCGCGCAATCATGAACAGACAGCGGATAAGAGGGGAGTCCTTCAAGCAGGAGTACCAGGCCGCTGGGCGGCACCGTACAAACCGAAAGCGTGATCCTTCTATGAACAAGACAGATCCCCATCTTGTGATCGCGCCACAAGCCGAAGCGTTTCAAGGAAAGCTGGTTCTTGTTCTGGACCTCGATGAAACACTTGTTTTTGCTCGTAGCGGGCCCCTTTATGCTCGGCCAGGGATTCCTGAATTCTTTCAGATGTGTAAGGAGAGAGGCATCGAGGTTGTGGTGTGGACTGCTGGTCTGAAGGCCTATGCTCAAGCTATTGTCTCCAACATCGACACATGCAACGCTGTTTCTCATTGCATTTACCGTCATAATAAATGGTTCAATGGTCAGCCCGGCTACCGCAAGGATTTGAATGCATTAGGACGACCGCTTGACAGGGTTCTAATAGTGGAGAACACACCGGACTGCATTCGGGGCTATCAAGACAATGGGATTCTTGTCAGTGACTACGAAGGAGGAGATAGCGAAGACAACACTCTCTATGCGCTCACGGAACTAGTGAAAGTCCTCAGCGAGAGTAACGCAACTGTACCACAGTTTATTGCAAACTGCGAAATGCTCAAACGAGAGCCTGTTATGACGGATGTAGGGGATTACATCAATGCTTACACTCTCGATACTCAATGTTTTGATCCGAATCATGTTCGGGTGAATCGAGATTTGAAAAAGTAAGTGGGGTCTTTTATCTTCTGCTCGAATTCGATCATTCAGGAAATGGTTGCCTAGTCATCACCTATACACTTTTGGGAGGCCTGCGGGAAACTTCCGTTTACGTCCAAATGGTACGTCTTTTTAAAAATTGGTATCGCGAAGGTGATAGGTTCCTTCTTTAGCTGATTTTGTGCTTTGATAGTTTGTGAAGTGTGCCACTTTTTTATTTTCACTTCGGACGACGGTGCAAATATCTAAGTCTTTATGTATTTTTGAAGTCGCTTTATCCTCCTTGATTTGCAAGCTTTCCCACTCATCTTTCCACCTTAATTCAGCTGTCGCAAGTCGCATCAATGCTCAGTTGAGTAGATGGCGTTGCATCGGGGGAAAAAAGGTACACTAAACGGGAAAGCAACAGTATTGGCATTCTTCCCATTTTAAATTGATCTGTCTGTTGTGTATGAGTATTCTCACTCTCGAAGAACTGGTTCGCTTCATGTTTTTTTTCGGCCATTACTTTGTTTGCGATTCGGTTTCATCGAGAAAAAGGCGTCGGTCCCATTACAGCAAACATCATTTTTGAGAGATGTGTGAAATGCGACTCGAAGGAACACTAAATGTGTCGCTGCAAGCTGGCTTTTCCCTCGTTGAATTCTGAAGTCGACCACAAAAATGTGAAGGACATTGACCTTGCTCTTTTTTTGCTGTAGGGTTCTTCAATTTATCGTGGTATTCGAAATTTAAATCGCAGCAACTTCTCAGAAAAATGCGGTGAGAAGTGACAAGCTTTCGACTTCCATCATGTCGAATCGATCTTTCGTATGGTTAGAGCTCCGCAAGATACCCATCTTGCCGTTTTGAAGAGGGCTTCTTTCGCAAAAAAAAACACTTTAAAGCAAGACCTATGCACTGCACGAGCGTGACTGTAAAGCAAAAGAAGGAAAGCGTACGGAACATTAGGGATACCGAACTTTTTTCCACTGTTTTCGACGCTTTCGATGCGGATACTCAACGAAGCACGCCTGTTTCAACTGGAATGTCTTGGAATTTTATGTTGTGCTGGTTCGCGTATGTGAAGCTAGCGGAGGCTTTTAGGTTCCCTAATTCTCGTCAGCTAAGATGCTCAACTGTATTTATTTATTATTCGATATCAGGCGTGAATTCGCAGATGGAGCCGCCGCATTAATTACGTCTTGCTCTTCCATTTCAGATCTGGCTTCTAGCTAATATTGAGCTGTACAGGTGCTTGACGTTTTTCATCAAATTTGTGCGTCCTCTATCGCGGTGGTCTTACAATGTCATCACTCACTCATTTGAAACTGATCTCCTCATTGCGGCTGTATTTTTGCACATATAGCTTCTGATATATATTATTTAGAGATGAAATTATGTCATCTTCGATATACAGTTGATCCGCACATTAATGTTGAAGACTCATAGAAGCTTTCCATATCTTACTTTTTTTTACACAGTATTCTGCCAGTCACATCGGAGCTGAAGCTTTGTGGTCAACGATCAGCGAAATTGCGGGTTCTGAAAACAGAACTGGTAATCCAGAGCGCTGCGTGACATCGTCCCTTGCGCTTTCGTTGAGGCATCGGGTTACTGCTGCTCTTGCATAGAGGACAACCCAAGCATATAAATTCACAGCATACTGGGTACTGACGTCGCACTTCCTGATTGGCATGGTACTGCTCCGGGTCAATATAGGCGAGCTGAAGCCTTTTCCCAATGTCGTTCGCCACGAGTGAGGGAAAGGTTGCCGCGGCAACTGATACTGCGGCTATGTGGGATCAGATTCAGCGCATGCCATTTGAGCAATTACTAGAGACAGATGATTTCGTTTACATCAAAAAGGTAATGTCACTTGTTACCCGCTACATTTTCTTAGAGTCTGATCCAAACATGTCTAGTTCTGAACGTACGATCAACATCGCTAAACTACTCAGAATTGTTTCAGCGAAAGGTCTCCAGGAAATTGAGCGTCTTGAGAAAACTCTAAAGGACGTCACCGCTGAAAGCTCGAATATGAGGAGCGCTCTCAGCGCTCAGGTGACCTTCAAAGAAGAGGAAGTGGAAAAGCTGCGGGGTTTACTGGTGAGGCGGCAAAATGAAGAAGCTTCCCCTCAGCCAGGCACGGCGCTCACGAATTCCGAGGAGCTGACCCGTCTCAGGGTAGAAAATGACACCCTAACTTATCAGCTACGAAGCCTCAATAGACAGAATGAGGAGCTGAAACAGTCTCTGAAATCCCGAAATGAGGATATGGCTCAAGTCAACGAAAACTATGAGAAGTCACAATTAGAATACCGCCATCTAGCCGCAAGGTACAAAAGACTCGCAGATCGATCGACTAAAACTGAAGACATGCTCAGGGAGCTTCAACGAAAGGAAAGAACCGAGAAGCACAACACTGACGACGAGCTTGAGCGACTGCGGCAAAAGGTTCACACGCTCCAGCAAGAAACTTACACACTCGTCCAGTCGCGGGACCGCGCTGAGGAACTGTGCGAAAAACGGGAAGCAGAGGCTCTTCGCGATATGACAGAGCTTCGACGAATCACGAAAGACCTCTTGGATGAGGAGCGAGCAAACAGTCAAAATTTGAGGGAGGAGTTTGCCATTTCCAAGGCAGAATCCGATGCCCATGTGGAGCAACTCATGCATCAGCATGAGGTCGAACTGGGAGAGAGGGAGGAGGAAATCATCCTTTTACGACGCCAACTGGAAAGGGTGAGCAACAAGCCGAAGGGAAGGTTCAACCTCGAGGCATCCGGCTCCGAATCTTCTTCATCCTCGTTGGCTACGGATCCATCACGAGATTCTAATGACGCAAAGGGGCGGAGCCGAGGCGTCTCGACTGAGGAGCAAAGGAGGCTTGAGCGTGAGAATGATGATTTGCACGCAGAGGTGGATCAGCTTGAACTCCGCATCGACGCCCTCGACGAAGAGAACCGGCGTCTCACGCGCCTCATCAAGAACTACGAAAGTGGTAATGAGGGAATGTATCGACTGCGGCAAGAATTGGCAGACCATTCACGAACCGTGGAAGTACTCCAGGCCGAGAATGCGCAGCTGCGCGAGCGTCTCAATGGCATGGAGGACTCAGTTACGTTTAATGCTGCGCTTCGTGAGCTGTGTAAACGCGTGGGCGTTACAGAGGCAGAGATTAATAGTCTGCGACCTCAAAATGCTGCTGCTTACAGCGAGATGGACACGTTGAAGGAAGAACTTAGTTTACTCAAAGAGGAGATCGAGTGGCTTGAAAAAGAGCGTCGCTTTTGGATGAACAAAGTTCGTTTGCAACCGCTCATGGACACAAAGCTGCGATTTGAGCTCGGTCTAACTTCTGAACAGCTCGTACAACTTGACAAACTTGTCGATCAGATGAAGAGTGGCGCTCTCATCGTGGAGGAAAACGATGAGAGCTACAAGGACAAATACTTCAAGGAGTTGCAAGCGCGGCGCCGAGATGCTGAGCAGTTCAATGCGTTTGTGAAAGAGCGCATAGCCGAGTCTTTGAAGAACGCTCTAGTGGACGTGAGCGCCCCTGATACTGCCGCTGCAGTTTCAGCGCTTCGCGAGCACATCGACATAATCACCGCGTCGTCAGCAGCGGACACTGCTGCTCAAGCGCAGGACAAGATCGACAAACTTGTGCGTCAACTGGACGAAATGGAGAAGGGCGAGAAGACGCATATCGAGGAAATCACGCGGTTACGTGAGCAGGTGATAGCAGGCACTGCCGAAAAAGAGGTTATCTGCCGTGAGCGCGATCAATATCGGGATGCTATTTTTGGGGCTGCTGGGGTAGCTGCTTCCCCACAGACGGGGGAGTCCGGCGCTGGCGCAGGCGTGCTCGGCGCTTTCGGGCAGGGTAGTGCAGGCACTCTCTCCAACGCCAAATGGCTCAGTGTGGCGAATACGCTGCGTGAGCAGCTAAGCGTAAAAGATACCCTCATCGAAGCTCTCAGTAAGGAGATCAGTGAGACGAAAGAAAAACTGAGAGTCGAACACTCCCGGGGGGAGGCGCTTATGCGAAGTGCGGAGTTGGAGAGGGCCGAAGAAGCTTCGTTACAGGACCAAATCAAGGCGCTCACGAATCTTAATGAAGAGCTGACGGAGAAATGTGGCAGCTTAACTAAGTTGAACAAAGACCTTGAAGAAGGCGTTGAACGTCTCGATCGTGGTTTGTCCAAGGAGTTGTTGCTCAAGGTTGTTCTCTTGCGTCGTCGTGAAGCCACTCTTCTCCAACGTTTGCGCCGTGCTTTATGCTCCCAAGAGGAGTCTGCGGCTGCTGAAAAGAAACTACAGGGCGAGATCAAGAACACCTTGGAAAAACTACGCGAGTCACTGGAGGGCGGCACCACCGCAGACGCGGTATTGCCGCGCTCTGCAGCTGGGTACAGTATGGAGGACGAGATGCTAGGCTTTTTGGACGACACCGTGCAGCATGTTCTTCAAGGCAGATTGTTCCGGGAGGATAGCCGTCATTTAGTGCACCTCAAGCAGGTATACCAGGGTATGGAAGCCGGCCAAGAACTCGCGGAGCTGCGTTTGGATGCAAAGCGGCTCCGCCAAAGTCTGGAGGCCAAACAAGTGGAGTTGGACGGCTTGCTGGCGGAGGTGGCTGACCTTCGCGCAGCTTCTGCAGGGGCGGAGAACGCCCAGATTAACGGGTCTGCTGAGCTCGTCGCGGCATCCCAGGCTAAGATGGAGGCAGAGACAGCCTCGTACAAACAAAAGTATATGCTAGCGATGAAGCGGTTAGAGACCCGAGATGATGAGGTAGCCCAGCTAGAGAAGGACTTGGACATGGCGCATCAGGAAGTTATAGAGGTCAGAGGGCACATTCAAGATATTCTCAACGAGCGCGCACAATCGCAGGCAGAGTCTGCCTCTTCTTCGCAGCGTACGCACACAGGCGCCATGGAGCTAAGAAGCAAAGAAAAAGAAATTGCGCGCCTAAAAACTGTTAATTTAGGTCTTTTGCACCATTCAATGGATCTGCAATCACAAGCAAAATCACTGGAACTTGAAATGGAGGCTCAACAGCGGGAGATCACCCTTCTGAAAAGTTCTGCCGATTCAGAGGTGGTAACAAGTTTCGTGAGTGCCGCTATCCGTGAGCACAGTGCGCTACGTCGTCAGGGCGAGCTAGCTCTTATTCAAGTCAAGCGTTTGAGAATGCAGCTGGCCGCAAGTGAGGCTAACTTTCATGTCGTCTCAAACGAGGCCACCGCGTACAAACTCGGTGCATATCGTCTGTACCGCAAGTACGTGGACCAAGTGGTGCGCGTCGTTGATTACTTGCGTTACGTGCAGCGCGCAAGCAAAGGTGCTCTTTCATCACACCAGGCAGAGATAATGGATCGGCGTCTCCGCAAAACTGTTGCAGACCTTGTGGAATGCTTTGATCGAAGTAAGATGTCAGCGATGGAGCTGTCGGACGCTAAAAATGCTGTGGCCACTCTCGAGCATCGAGTTTCCCTTCTGCAGATGGCGGACGGGGCCACTAAAAGAGATGCCCTGGATGCGAAACTCCAGGAGGCGCGCGCGCGTGTGCGCGAGCACGACCGTCTCATGACGGAATGCCAGGAAGAAATACGTTTTTTGCAGTCCAAACTGAGCCGCACCGAATCTACAAACAAGGACCTCAATGATGAGGTGGCACGGCTTGAGTTCGGAGCAATGACGCTCTCTCCTCTGGATGAAGAGATGCTAGCCACGCTCCTTGAACTTAAGGAAAACGTTTTCGACAAGGCTGTCACCCCATCTGGGTTGATTGCTGGGAAGGAGATAGCAGCTTCTTACAAACTCAACATGGACAGCGGGGAGGAGGGTGACACTGCTGTGCGTGAATACAGAAATGCGATGCTTCGGCAGACGGAGCTAGCGCAGCAGTGCGCTACCCTCAAAACGCAGCTAGCTGATGTAGCAACCGAGCGTCGACGTGCGGAGCACGCTGTAGCGCAGCTCAAGGAGGAGGTGCAACAAATGGGCGAGCGGGTTACATTTGTACAGCGCCAGTTGGAGGAGGAGCGACAAAAAGCTGCACAGCGCGAAGTACGCCAGCAGCGGGCTCATGAGATGCAATCCGAAGTGGCGCGCCGCGCCACTGAGCACAACGTGCAGTGTCTCCAAGAGATGATTCAAAAAAAAGAACAGCTCATTACATCTTTGCAGGATCAGCTCTCTGCAGAGCGCCGCAAACACGTTGAGTATGAACTTGATGAAGCGGTGCGAATGGAGAGGTTGCACGAGCACATGTTTCGAGAAAACACATCGATGATGGAGCGGTTTAAAAGCGCTATCGAAACTGTTGGTGGCTCAATACGACAGACGGAGGAAAACGCTAATGCTCAATTCTTTATGTCAGACGATAACGGCGGTGCACACAAGCAACTGCAAGTTCTGACCGCAGAAACAGTGAGACTTCGACACGAGCTGCAGGAGACTCGCGCGACAAACATCGTCTTGGAATCACAGCTGGAGCAGCAAGTAAATAGTCATCTGACAAGTCAGCCAGCACCCCTTAACTATTCGGAAACACCACCGCAGTCCTCGGCGCAGATAGGGTCGAACAACAATGCGCTAACGGCGATCGTGCGTAACCAGACAGCCATGATTGAGAGCTTGCGTCAGCGAGAGATGCAGCTGTCAGATGAAGTGCATCGTGAGAAGGAGCAGCGGCTCTCGGCAGAGAAGCTGCTGACTGATGCCCTCAGTCGACAAGTTGAACAGAAAGGCACGCTACAGCTCTTTTCGCAGGTGACGGCCAGTGGAGCTGCAACAGATGCAGCACTGGTGAACGAGTTGCGCGCTCAAAATGTCACTCTCGAGCAGGAGCTGCGTACAGTGCGGCTGGCTCTGGAGGAGGAGCGTGCGCACGCCAGACAGTTTCAGATGGACGCTTCGGAGTGGAAGAGCCATCTGGACGCCCTTCAGTCTGAGGTCGCTGCGCAGCAAGCTGAGACAGCGCGTGCAGAGCAATTGGCGGCAATGAATGAGGGACTGAGGTCGGACTTGAACGCTGTGAAAGAGCAGAACGACAAACTAATGCTCGCCGCCACTGTTCTTAAGCAGAAACTGATCGAGGAGGCGCACCGCACTGGCGAAAGTCAGCGACACCACCAACAGGAGATTGCGTTAGCGCAGCGTATGGGAACCATCCAGCAAGAATCTGCAGGTCACATGAGAGTACTCGATCACCGTATTCGTGCCATTCAGAAGGAGCTTGATGAGAGGGTGGAAAAAGAAAAGTCTATGCTGGAAAAGAGTACGGAATCCCAGCGTCTCGTTTACCAGCTACACCAGCAGCTTCGTGCCAAAGACCGCGAGTTGACGGCACTGCAGGATCGTCTGCGACAGCGCGTCTCTTCGCCCCAACGCTCGCCGCAAGGATCAGTGCCACTATCTTCCAATACCGAAAATAGAGGTACGCAGATGCTCTCTGATCCCACGGCCTCGCCTTCCCCGCGGAGCAAGGAAAGCGACGCTCTTGTCGACCCCAACTTGGTCGGTTCCACAACAGTGGCGCCATCAAAGCCGACGACCTCCACGGGTGACAAACCCGCCGCGTCAAACGGGTCTTCTAACGTCACCGTCACACCCGCTTCTGTGCAAGATGCACTGCTACAGCCTCAGATCGCTGGGATTGTTCAGAGGGAGACACAACGGCTGCAGCGCGACAATGCCGCCCAAATATCTACTCTGCGGTCCCGTTCCAACCGCCTTGAGAAGGATCTCAGTGAAGCTGAGGAACAACTGAAGGGTGAGCGGGAGGGATCGCGGCATTTACGAGCGCAGCTGCGACAACTTCGCGAGCAGCTGACACGAAGGGAGGCAGAGTACGCGTCCCAGCTGGCAGCTGCGCACCAACGTGCGACGGCAGCGCTTCCGCACACTAGAGATTCCACTACCGCTCTGTATTCTGAGCGTTCCATGGCACCTGCTCCTGTCACTGCAGAGCATCGAGAGACCATGACGACAGCTGAATCCGGATCGGAGCGCGCGCTGAAGGAAAAAAACGCTGCTCTGGAACAGACAATCCACCGATATCAACAGGAATTGAATGAGATGAAAGGTTTGCGTGCAGCCGCTGTTGTGGCCACGGTGGATCCTGCGCATCTGACTTCCCCGGCTGATATGCGCGCCCACGTGGAGGAGGTTCGACGCCTCGAAAGTGTCATCGACGAACTGCGACGCCGGTCGTCTGTAGAGGCCCCAGTGAGAGAAAATGAGTTGCAGCTGCGCCTCTCGCAGGCCAATAGTGTTGTGCAACGCATGGCAGCTGACATGGCAACTCTTCGCGGTATATCCGTCCAAGAGGTTACATCGCTCTATGCGTACTCAAGCAACGCTGCCCAAGAAACAGTCGACGAGCTGCGGATGGAGCTGATACAGAAGAGCAACAAGATTCTTGAGCAATGCTTTACCATTGAGACTATGGAGCTCCAGCTCAGTCGTCTGCAGCGCCATCTGGATGATGTTCTAGCCTCGAATGCTGTGCTAGCAAGCCGTAAGTCGGCACCGGAGGCTGAGTCATCGAAAGTAGAGGTCCTCGGCAACGTTATTGAAAATCTAAAGCTATTGGTGGAGAAGCTGCAGATGGAAAATACAGACTTACGCTCTTTAGAGGCGCAATCTGCACGATACGCTCGGCAGTCCCTGGAGCTTCGTGAGTTGCGAGGGCGTGAGCAGCAGCTTCAGGCACAGCTTCAAGCTCTGTCTCAACAGCTGGCTGGCGCGCGCAGGGCAGATGGGGGCGGTAGCGCCTCAGCTGCGTCGAATTCCGAGCTGCATCGGCGGCTGGCAAGCGCGCAAGCCACCGCGGAACAATATGAGGTTGAGCTCGAAAGTCTACGTCTCCGTCTTTCCGAGGCCGACAGACGTGATATTCGTCCACTTGACCCAATGGAAGGCACTACGCTAGAGGCAACGACCCTCTCAGGGCGACCGCTCTCCACTATCCCCCCGCCCTTGCCACAATCCCGTTTTTCCCAGCATCAACAGTATCGGGGTAGTCTCTTGGGTTCGTCGACGGGACCGCTACAGCGCCGACTGAGTTCCACCCGGCTGAGCGGCGGCGATTCGGCTTCCGAGGGAAGAGGCAGCGCTCATTCTGCGGCACCCAACAGGTGAGGAGTGAGGCTAAGTGCGGGGAACTCGGCCGCGCCTCTGCCACTCTTTGCGTCCAGCTTTTCTCCCCGATAAAGGAATTCAAACAAGAAAAAAAACTATAAATACCCCCGCTACTTCAAATACATGCACATTTTTCTGATAGAAATGGTTTATTTCCTTCGTATCGCATTAAGCACGCATCGTGCCTACATAACAAGAATCATTCTGGTCAGGGCGGGCGGCAGCAACGATCCGGAGACGGGTTTTGGCGTGTATACTCTGCTCAATTTTCTGTTAAAAATTTTCTTTCTCTCATCTACGCTAGGGCACCACGAGTGTAGGAAGCCACGAAAAAAAAGTTGATACTGCGCCGATAGCTCACCTACGCCGCTCACCGTTGAGCAAAAAAAAAGACCACCACGTTCCTTCTCTTCATTTTTCTGCTTATCGGTGAGCAAACTTGTGGCGCTCTCTTCATCTGCAGCGACTTACGGTTGGCTACCCCTTTCTCTTCAGGGGTCCTGCATGGTGCGGCATGCTGGCTCTTGCGCTGGCGTTTTTGTGTGAACGATGAAGCCACAGTTTCCTCTCTCTTCTTCAGTATCCACCTTTTTTTTGTGCCTTCACTTCTTCCACTTACTTTATTCTGGGGTGGCCCTCCGATGCACATATATATCGACACACGTGCATATGTTTTCTGAGAGGATATTTTCGATATCTGCACGCTAGGCAGTGACTGTACCAGCGATCAGAAAGTCCATACTGCTACGCTTTTCTGCGTTAGCGCTCTCCGCGAGGCTGCCCTGCTGTGCCCCCTCACATCTTTTCCCGTCCCAAGCCCACTTCGTACCACAATCGCCTTTTTGTCTGTGCCGCCCAGAGCAGTGGCTTGATTTCCTGCAGAGCGTCTGCACGGCACCACTGACCCTTTCTAAGATTGTACTACACTTGCTTACATCGTACGACAGGAGGAGAGGAGGACCCTTCCCCCTTCTCCTCTCCAAAGCCACAGTGCCAGCCTTTCTCCACTGCGGCGAGTGGAAAAAAGGGGGGAAGCACCGGGGATAACTTTTTGTCACTCCCTCTCTTCTCATCGGATTCCACAGTGGTGATCTCCAGGTTGACGATGAGCGCGCTTTTCGATTTTGAAACAGTGCTGTATGTGTTGCTGCTGATCGTGTGCACCGCAACCTATCTGCGGCAGTTTAGACCTACATTATACCACCGTGACAGCACTGAACTCTACAAGAAATTTTTGTATAAATGTAGTGTGGTTGGGGATCGTCTATCACCCTGGGTCTCCATCTGTTGCCTTGTATTGGCATTCCGTGTCATCTTTGTGTATTAGAGATAATGTTTGGCAGATAGAATCTTGCGAGTCGAGCATGCAGGCCTACGCCTAGGTGTTGTTGAAGTACATCAAACATAAAGACACACTAGTCTCTCACAAGGTGAGAAGCAAGGAAAGAAGACAGCGTTGTTGCGCGCTTTTTCTGCTACTATCTTTGGTAGTGGAGTGTTACGCCTGCCGCTGTACCAAATCTGAGATGCCGTTTGTGTGCGTCATTTCCGCCTCTTCTACCCCTATCTCCTGAAGGAGTCGTCCACCTCAGCCGACCAAGGATGATCGCACTTCCATGCAATTATGAACGCAACAATGTCCCATGGTCTCCTAGGAGGACGCTGCTTCTCTCGATATAGCACACTTTTCACGTCTCCTTTTGTTTACGCCCCGCTCCTTTTCGCTCGGCGCCTCAGCATGGCAACGAAAATCATCCTTCCACTCATTTCACATCGTTCTCAACTTGCGAGGATTTAAGTGCCAAAGCAAAGCTCCTTCCGTAGACAATCGGGGGCGAGCTAATTTTGTCTTTCTTATCGTGCGTGCTCCTTGGGTGGTTACTCTCTCCCGCTCCGTTGCCCTCCCCGTGCGTGGTGCACCCCCCTGTTGATTGCGTAGACGGCTAGGATATGAAATAGACTGAAACAAAAATACACAACACGAGGTAAGGGCGGCGCAAACCTTCCTGTATTTCGCAAAAAGTATCGTGTGAGGTGCGAAAGAGTGGTTCCGCACAGAATCAGCATCGCTTTGCAAGAGTCGTGTCCCCCCTCGACCCTTCGTATGAAGGGTGTCGTCCTCTCTCTCCACTCCACTGCTGCTCCTCCTTTTTTTCTCGAAGGCGCGACCTCTTCTTGCTGAATTAGGAGTTTTATCTGTGGACTGCGCTAGATTTTTGTTACGAGTATCACTTTTTAGTTAGTCATTAGTACTTACCGTCCTCACATCTTCCGATTCAATAGTCTATCAGGGCAGGGAAGAGAGCGGGAAGAACAGCACATTGTTCGGGGACTGCCTTCTTCTCTTACTTTTGTTCGATGGTATTAGCAGCAGTAGTAATCCTCCTGTGGCTGTGAGTTTTCGTATCTTTCTGTACACGTTTGTATGCTTCGCCTTTGATTACATATATATATATATATATATGAATATAAAGTTCTACATTGGTGCGTTTCTTCCTTTCCACCTCATTTACTAAAGAAAGAAGGGAGGGGGGCACCTACAAGTCACATTGTGGCAACACCGTAGGTTTACACCCTTCCCACTTCGCTCACCGAGTGGTGACCAAGAGAGATGTTTGGCTCCCGATTCCTCCTCGGCATTTTCCGCCGTACCCAGTATCTCTTCACCATCAGCGATGAGTATATTCCGCGTGCCTTTCCTGTGAAGGCGACGACTGGCCTTGCCGGTGTAGCGGTAGAGCCGCTGTGGAAGCCAAAGTTGCTCGCGGCTGCCTCGGAGCTGCAGGCGTTTCTACACACATCCGACATTCCCCCGGAGTCTACCTACTACAACGTGACTATGACGCTAGTGAAACGCATTAATTACGGTATCAAGGAATGCCAGGACGACTGGTGCACGTTGGAGAAGAAATTTTTTTGGGGGTGGCCGGTGGAATATATTCTGCAAGTGACATGGCGTGAGCTCGAGACGGCACAAAAATGGAATGAGTGGCGCTTCTGGGAGCTTGATCCGGAACAAGTGAAACGTGTGGCTCGTGAGGATCAGAACATTGGTAAGGAAGGCTTAGGGTACAACACTCCTTGGGAGCAGGTCGTGAGAGAGGACTTTGACAAGCGCAAAAAAGCGCTGACACAGGAGGAGATGGCGGAGCTTAAGCGTATGGATACGGAGCGCATGGCGCGGGAAACGGCTGCGTATAAAGAGCGCAAAGACCGCATCCGTGATGATCTAGAGAAAGCGCGTGGGGATATGCTCAAAAAGTTCCTCAACAAGCGATATGCCGTCGACAAGGACCTGATGCGCATGCAACCGGGCAAGAGCTACACGGGTAAGAACGCGGAGGATCTCATTAGCGAGCTGCGCGCTTCTGCGAAGCAGAATACTCCCCCACCCTCTAAATGAGGTGCTGCGCCTCGTGATGGCGCTGTGAAGTGTTCCGGACTGCTCGTAGTTCAACATGATCTCAACGGTGACTAGTGCTGAGTATGCCTTGCGACGCTATTTTAGTGCGAAGGGAGTGCATTCTTGTATTCTGCGAATCGTGTGTGCAGCTGTGTAGTCCCCCGTCTATCTCTTCACGTGTGTGAGTCTTGCGTGAGCTGGACGCCTGCTGTGGTTGTTTCACGCGCTTCCTTTTCGTCTCCTTTATGTTACCTGGACCTTCCACCGGCTCTTCACCAACCCACAGTATCTCACATTTCTTCCTAGCTAGGTATTCGGCAGCTGGATCCGCTGCAACCGCACCAAGCACCGCAACAACAAAAGAAGGCAGCATGTATGTGAAGAGAAACCAATCTGCAGTGGCTCATCACAGAGGATGAGTTTTCGCTTTGACCACGATTTCCGGTGCGTATGTCTCTCTTTGTGTGAATTCGCCTGGTATTCACTGGCGCCGTGGATAAGAGCATGGCAAGCAAGAGGATGCAGCGCATTCTACCTTTGCGATGAGGGCCTGGCTTAGCTTGGTGAGAGGCACGACCGCCGCTGAGCCCCTCGACGATGAATTCCTAAAACTGTCATAATCGAAGCCCTTCAGCCTTTGTGCTTCTTCTCCTTCCACATCTTTGCGTCTCTGCTCTCTTCATGACTTGCGTGGGCGAAACATTGAAATGAATATGTCAATTCATCTCTCTCTCTCTCACCCGATGTGTATATGCATTTCTATGCATGCTCGTGTGCCTTGTTATATGGGCCTGATGTGCAGAAAGTAAAACAAAAAATACGGGCACACGTACTACTTCTTAAGCTCCTTTCTGAATTGATTCTAGATAGAGTAATAGTTGTATTTATACACACACACACACAATATTCGACTGCTATCCGCTTCGCCGGTTCGGCCACGCGTACACGCATACAAACAGGAATGCGCTTGACCGTTCGACAAGAGTTTTTCTTTTAGTTAGCCACGGACGTACAGGGAAAGTTGCGCCTGGGGAACGCTGACGTGAGCGTGCAACTTCTCCCGTGTTCACTGTACTTTTTTGCTCCCTTTTCGCTGCGCAGAAAGAAAAGGCACGATCACGCAATTGAGGCTCCTACGCATACAAATTCACCAAAGCTCTTACACTCGTCCGTATCACGGAGCGCACGTGTTCCCGATTTCAAGCGATGTCCTTCTCTGTTCACGCTCGGTCATTTTTTCCATCGTCTTCGCCAGCACCGTTTACGGACATATCTTGTGGAAACGAGACTGATGCCGGCTCCACTGCCGTGAGGGACTGCGTGTGTGTTGCCTTTTACGAAAGTGGCCGATGTCCCTTTGGGTCTGAGTGTGAGCACGCCCACCACTTCTCGGAACTGAGTGCGCAGACGCAGAAAGTATTGCTCGGTAGTGTTCCTGTCGAAGCAATACCGGCTCACTTCTTCGGCGCATCCCTGGCGGTTGACAGAGCGGGCGTTGTGGACGCGGAGGCGGCAGCGGTGCCTCATACATGCACACGTTATGCGAAAATCCAAATAGGTCATCATCACGATCCCGAGTCCGCTGTTTCCGTCCGCCGCCTGCCCTCGAGCAAGGATTCCAAGCAGGTGATGTCACTCATAAGGCCACTGGCACCCACTCCCGACGCTGCTTCGCTGTCGAGCCGCACCTCCAGCAACGCTGAGAGTCTTCACCTGAGTGGCATGCGATTCACCAAGACACACCCTCCCCCTGCAGCGTGCGGCGCCCTTACCGGAGTTGCCGCTGACGCCGCGGCTCCAGCGTTCAAGATGCACCTGCCACTGCGCTGCCGCTACCCCCACCACTCTATTCCAGGGTCCTACTATGATGTGCTGGCTCTTACTCGCGCTGCTTCGTCGGAAGAAATCATCTCTAAGTATCGGGCATGGCAGAAGGATGGCTTCAAGCGTATGCGCCAGGTAGACCCTGTAGGTGCTGAGGCTGTCGATCGTCTGATTGTGGAGGCGCGTAGCATTCTGGGGAATCCCACTCTGCGTGCCGCGTATGACCTTCAGCTCCCTGCTGCTCCGGCCAAGCAGCTGCCTTGGAACACCGCCTCGTGGGAACTACACACCGCAAACACAAGCATCACCAGCACTTCCCGAACGCAGGGACAGTCGTCCACGACCTCCTCAAATTCGGAATCACAACACCAGTTGAGTGATCCCTCGAATCGGCGGCGGCATAGCGGCAGCGACTCCAGCACCCTTCACACAAATCGACAGGCACCCACCGTCACTATCTTCAGTCTTGGGAACTGCAAGAGTATCTGGTAAGTGCTGAATGGACGATGTTTATGGCGAGCATGTCGATCTTGCTCTTCTGCTGCGAAGCGGGACTTCACAGAAAGCACCGATGAGGTATCTGAACATGCTGTCGCGTTCTCTCTCAAAGCACGGGAGCTGACGCATCCAGCTTTGCCGGTCGGAGCGTCGCTCAAGCGAGGCGCTGGATAGACGTGAGGTGACGGTAAGCTCTCGCTACAGCAAAAAAGCAGCGCCCGCCGGTGAAAAATTTTGGGTGCATCATTCCGTTCGATGAGCTCAGCCAACCACTGCTGGTATGTTCATGTTCGCAGGTGTGCACATGTGTGCTTAGGTGCGCGTTGACCTCTCTCAACGACCTGTTTCTCCTCAAATCGGCCCACATCGCAGAGGTTCAGCCGAAGAAAAGAGGCGCCGTGCTAACAGTCATGGGGAGCGCGTCAGCCGTGCCCCCAAAGCAGAAATGCGGTGCTGCGGAGGAGCTCCTTTCTCTTCCGTCGTTCTTTCCTGTAGACTCTTCCTGTTTCTCCGGCGTTCCCTCTCTATCCTCCCCCCCACCCCATTTTCCCTACCGTTTTCAATTCAAATTTTCCTTTTCCACGACTCCCTCACGTCTTTGTCAAGACGGTTACTCTCCTCTCCATCTCCCCCCTTTTTGTACCGTCTATTGAATTGCTCCTGTTTTCTTCTTGTATATATATATATATAAATGCGTGTGTCCCCGGGCATTCTCAGTGGCACTTATTCCATCTCAGGGGGTATTCTCTACTGTGCGCCTTTTTTTAATGTTTGGCTCTTGCTTCCCTTCCTTTTCTCTCCCTTTCTTTGATTTTCATGCGCTTGCTTGCACGTAATTACTCTCTGCAATCTCGTGAGCCTACTTACGCGTTGCGATCGGGGCGGACAGCTCTGTGGTGTCACCACAGACTTCCGCTTTCTCGGGAGTGCCTCCCGCACTCTTCTCCGTTATATATATACAGCCGCTTACGATGATTATCTCATCACTTTTTTTTCCATCACTTGTAACCTTCACTCCGCAGTGTATTTCTAGAGTTTTTCACAGAGAGCTGGGATCGTGTGTACACACGAACACGCTTCTTTCCTTTACCATTTTCCTTTTATCTGTACACTTTTCTCTAATCCTCCGGATTCTCTTAGATGCACCGCACGACGGGGATGCTTGTGATTTCAAGGTGGCGGTGCCGTAGCCTAAGCTCTCGTCTTCCTAATCTTCATGCTGCACCTCCGGCCCCTCTCTTCCCGTTGTCCCTTCTCTCTCGCGTCTGTGTTCACCCTTCGCCTTCTCTTTGCATAGTATAACATGAAACAACATTCCGTTGGGTCGCCAAGATTGACGTCCTCAATGACCTGCCCTTTTTTTTCTTTATGAGGGTCTTAGTGACTCTACGCTGGGAGATTTCAGCTTTTTTCATCGTTGGTTTTCGCACCGAAAGAGGTGCGTGCGTGTGTGTGTGTGTGTGTGGGTGGGTGGGAAAGAGAACGGAGAGGAGGAAAATTCAAAGGGGTGCCGGCGAATGATGTCAGCATCTCCGCGCGACCGAGTTACCAGGCGAGGCACAAAGACGTGACCATGGGGAAGAGGAGGAGGGGGAGGGAGGGAGGGAGGGAGGAACTAAGAAGAGGAGGAGCACACTCCCATACACCAACCTGTGGCGCTTCCCAGTACTCCAACCGACCCTGTTCGCCACTACTGAACTGCTCTTGCGACGATCCTCGAGATCCTGAAATAGGACCTTGCCGTTTTCTGCGACCTTCAGCGGAGGATCGCTTCGTCTCTTCCCCCGGCTTCTTTATCCCACCGAA
This sequence comes from Borovskyia barvae, assembly GCA_030849085.1. Lineage (NCBI taxonomy): Eukaryota > Euglenozoa > Kinetoplastea > Trypanosomatida > Trypanosomatidae > Borovskyia > Borovskyia barvae. Next base: position 16,461 of record JASAOM010001098.1, on the reverse strand, counting down.
GATGTTCGTTCATCTTGATTTTTCCCTTTCTTTCTCTTTGGCGTTGGTACCCCTGCTCAGGCGCGCGACATTTGTGTGTGTTCCGGTGTTTTTTATTGGTGTGGGTGAGGCCGTCCAGCACCGCACTCTATTTCTTCTCCCCTTTTGTGTGAGAAAGTGCAGACTTCTAGGCTGGGTGGTGTCAGTTAAGGTGCAAGCTGTGGCTTTGTTTGACGTCGCTCCCCCACTTCTTTCATCGCCCTCTCTCTTTTGTTTTCATATTTTCAGTGACGGTGAAATGATACACGTTTTTCTTATTTTATTGCGTGTGTTTACCTTTTCTTGTACGTGGATCGAGTTTCTCTCAGCTTCCAATGTATGTTAGTATATGTGTGTACGTAGACGTCACTCAAGATTCTGTGCGCGCGTGCAATTCTTGAAGCTTTCCTTTGTGCAACGTCGCCGTAGAACTGTAGTACCCTCTTTTTGTGTGTGAGACCTCAGCAGCCTCCAGCGTTCCAGAGTGCTCGAGACACTCCGATAGGGCCCTCCGTATTTCAAAGAAAGATATTCTCTTTTTTCATGTAGATGTGCGTTACAAACGCGGACCTCTTCCCCCTCTGGAAAGAAGGGGGTGAGGGATTGAAGAGTCGTGCATTTTGCATTCCTTGATCCACATCTTGATGCGTGGCATGGACACACCACCATTGGCGACATGAGCGTGAGGTCGTGTGTGTGTCTGCGTGACACCTTCCCTGTCTTGCAGCGGACGAGAGGCTTCTTGACTCTTAGCAGGACCATACCTGTTCTCATCTGCTGTTTTTCCGGAGAGGTACTCTCTTTCATGTTCCTGCCCTCCTATATACTCGAGCTGAGCCGGAGCATCTCTCCTGTTCGCGTCTCTCCTCATCGTGCGTCTCCATTCGTCTTCCCCTTCCCCTCCCTTTGTTTTTCACCTCCTTCGTCTTTTCTCCGCCCTGCCTCGCTTCCCCCCGGGGTTTCTTCTTCGTTTCGGGTATACCTGGGCCTTACGTACTCCCCATGTCCCTTTTGGGGGATGCGTTTCGCTTGCCTCCCTCCCAATGTGCTAAATTTGCTACTCCTCTTCCTCCACGCCTCCACTCGGTGTGCACGGTATGTGTGTGGTTCACCAACCCTCGCCCTCGACTCGTTTATTGTCATCTCAACGCGCTTTTATACGCCCCCAACCACTTCACAGAGAAGTCACTCGGTTTCACCGTTTTCCACCCCGCAAAGATGGCCAACAAGACGAAGTCTAAGGTGGACACGATCAACGCCAAGCTCCAGCTGGTGATGAAGTCTGGCAAGTACGTGCTCGGCACCCAGCAGGCGCTGACGACCCTGCGCCAGGGCCGCAGCAAGCTGGTTGTCATCTCCAACAACTGCCCGCCGATTCGCCGGGCTGAGGTGGAGTACTACTGCACGCTCAGCAAGACCCCGATCCACCACTACTCCGGTAATAACTTGGACCTGGGCACGGCATGCGGAAAGCACTTCCGCACTTGCGTGCTGTCCGTGACCGACGTTGGCGACTCCGACATCACTGCTTAGAGAAAATGATTCCAAAGCTCGATGGCGTGATAATGCTGCCACCACTTCTCTCGAATTTTCATTTTTTGTGATAGTTTTGTAATTTTTCTTCACTTAAAACAAACGAAAGCTGAAATCTTCTGCGCAACCCCAACGCTCAATGTAACGGGTGGCGGGGCTTTTCGAAAATCCACTCCCTGGAGTAGTGGTGGCCATGTGCTTTGTAGACGAGCACGTGTTCGGGTCACCCGCTCTCACTGCAAAGACTCTGGGCCAAGAGGTGGACAATGAGGGAGAAGCAGAACACGCTGTGGGGAAGGTCAGGAGAAAGATAGCGGGGGAAGTTATCTCCCCGCCTTGTAATGCACCTCCTGTTTCTCCTCAAACTGTTGGCGGGTATCCCCAGGAAGTGTCAAAAGATGACTACCGCACTCTTCGGCGGGTGCCCGTCGTCGTGTTTCTCCATCGATGCTGTCTTCTCCTCTACTTCTCCCCCCCGTATGCACATTTCAATCTTCTCCCGCTGGGTTTTGAGATGCTCGCAGAGCTTCCCGCTTCCTCTAACATTCTTTGCCTCTTGCACCCCCTTTTTTCTGCCTTGCGGGCTGTTGGCATCGGCCTGGGGCCTTACTCCACTGGGTTATGCCCATTTTCTCCACACCCTTCGCTCTTCGCTGCGCTTTAACTCCCTCTTTTTGTTTTCGGAACACCTCGAGTCTCTTTCGTGATTTTCTTCCGTGCTCGTCAGCACACATCACGGAAAAGGAGGCACCTGGCCCGTCGGGAGCCACAGTCATCACACAGTACACACGTGGATGCACGACGAGCGTAACAGGTGGCGTGTGGAAGTGATCTTCTCGAAGGGTAGCTGCTTTCGTGCACGCTGAGATTATTACAAAAAGACTTATCCCAGGTTCCGCATGCGTACTCTGTTCGGGAAATCGATCAAGATCACACACGTACATACCCACGATCTACTCCTGGCCGCTGCCCCCCCTGGCAGCGATGGGCTTAACGACGCGCCGTATTAGTGTTGCATCGGAGCAGTTGCAAAGTGATGCCCTTCGTGCCCAGCTGTTCAGCACCTGCTGCGCCTACGGTGTTGTCGAGTGGGTTCAATACGAGGAGGATCCGAACTATAACACGACCACGGTGCACATCCAATTTCAGAGGTTGTCCAGCGCCGACCGGTTTTACGGTGATGTCCACAACAAGGGCAACTTTTGGCAGATACAGAATGCCACAACAGCACCATGCGTTGGAGCAGATGTGGTGCTCAGCTCTACGGAGGTGTTGCACTTTAAGCGCTTCGCTGCTGTGCTGCCCACCTTCCCCTGCACCGAACTTCTTACTGTCCCGGTAAATGGCAACTCCGCTGGCGAGGCACCGGCAGTCTCGGTGACACCTACCTTTGAAGAAAAGACGTTTCACTTACACGGTCGCAGCAGCGCCGTCCGTACGTCAGCTGTCTCACCTAAGGTGACGGCAGAGCAGGAAGCTACAATGTGGGCTTCGTTCGAGAGTGAAGCTGCGTTGGTGCGACGCAGCTGTCTCGGCCCGTTCTGGGCGGTGCTGCACTTCAGTTCGGCCCACGGTGCGAATGAGTTCCTCCAGCAACATCAGCTGGCTCTGGCGGAGCAACATAACATCTACGCCATTCATGCTGGTACACCCCCTAGCTGTACGTTGGCAGCCGCTGTACCGAGAATGCTGTCGCGACGCGCGGTGAGTGGCGGTCCTATCGAGGGCTGCATCGTCCGAGGGTACGTTGTGGCGATGCCCTCGAACACATATTGCGTTGTAGATGCTGGCCTGTACCCTTCGGTCGAACAGCCGAACCTCGCAATGCTCATTAATACACACACTAATTTCTTAAGTGTGTCGCTTGGAGACGAGGTGCAGGTGCAGTTGTCTCTCGGAGGTGGGCTTACGTTGGCGGACGAGGGAATGGTGGGAGGAAAACTGCTTCGAGTAACGGGCGCCATCGCCTTCTCCAACCGGCGTACTGTAGCCAAAGCACAGCTGCCAAACACAGCGGCCCTCACTCTACGGACAGCGAACCTCACACGCAGCCTCAGGAGCGACGCCGCCAGTCGTCCCAGTCTTCAGTCTGGTAGGGCTGGTAACAGTGGAAAGAGTGGCGCCAATGACGCGGTGAGGTCGGCCGCGTCCGTCGGCAAAACGCTGGCCTCCCCTGCGCCGAGATTCGACTCTGGCGGAGCAACAACGAGAACAGGGACCGGCCATTGTGAAAGCCGCACTTCGCCAAAGCAATCGGGCATGCACGGTCCTGGGAGCTCGGCCGAACGTATTTGTCCGTACCCCGCCGGGCTGGGTGTCTATAGCCGGCTCCTAGTGCGAGTTGAACGCATCGAGGAGGATGGCTTACACACCCGCTGCATCGACGACACTGAAAACTGCGGCTACGTGGGACCCGTTTTCGTGCCTTCTGCGCTTGTGCCGCGAGGCATCAATGGCAGCGAGCAGAGCTGGAGGGCTTTTGCAGTGGTGGGGGAGAGAATGCACGTGGCACTGCTGTATATGTTGGCGGTGGGCGGCAGTGCGGCAACGATGCGTGGGGTTGCATCCAAGAAAGATGCTGATCTCCGCCGTGTCACTGCCGCTTCAGCTTCCATTTCTGCTGAGGCAATGGGGACCAACGCGGAGGGCACACTGGTGTCTGTGGGCACCTCTGTATCTGCTGTAGCGATGTTGAGGCTCTCCTATGGTGATCTTGGGGTGCCCCCAGCGAGCCAGCGGTCCTCCCACTTTCCAGCTCTGCTACTTCGCCCTGGTGCGCGTACCTCTTCTACTTTGCACCAGATGCCTTTGCTGCTACCCTTGTCAGACACCGGCAAGCTGGATGTTGCCTCTCTGTCCACTTCACCAGCCACTCTCACCATCTCAGAGGTCGTTGATGATCTTTCTCGGGGGCAGTACGCGGTGGTGGTTCCGTACTCTCTCTATACTGCGCGCCAGGCTCAGCGGACAGCAGCGCAGGAGCGACGCAAAACTGCCGAAGTGGACGAGGTGAAGCGCCGCTTGGCTGCTGTGATGGGGGCAGACATCCTGAAGGTGCTTAATGACGACGAGAAAACAGCTGCAAAACGCTTTCGTGCGGACGCTTGAGTGGGCAGCAATGAAGGCGAAGACTTCGGTTTCGCTACGTACTTGACTTATGGAGAATTGTTACATATACATATTCCCCAACACACGCTCATGCAATGAAGACACGCGCGCTAGTTGGGAAGGCTGAATATGGTTTTCCTTGCAGGAGCGTGTGACACCAACTCGTTTTCGAGTGGAGCTGGGAGGAAGAGGAAGCATCCCTGCTCCCTTTGCCGTCCCCACTCGACGGCGCGTGGTACCACACCCTTTGGTTGCCCCTCCCTACTACACAGCCCTCCCTGCACAACTTAGGTGCCCCTATGACTTTACGCCACTCGGTTTCTGCCTAGAATATCCTTACCCCGATGTTGCACTTTTTTTTTTTACACCGTTTGCTTCAACAGAACCGTTACATTCCTCTTCCCCCCTTTTCTTATTCTGCCACCGTGGCGGTGGTGCATCCCCTGTGCGTGTGTGTGTGTGTGTGTGGGGCGGGGGGGGGAGAGGAGAATCATTTCCAAAAGTAGAAAGCGGGGCTCACCGGTACGTCCCCCCTAGCCGCCTCGTCAACAGATGGACGAGGTGAGCCTCGACACGCTGCTTTTGAGCAGTGAATGTGACGTGCAATGGTCTTCTCGCGGAACTTCGAAAGTCCATCGCACGTTGGAGCTGCACAATAACGACATTCTTTACTGTTTCGACGAGCCGAGGAACTCCATGGCGAAGCACATACGTGAAAAGATTTACGTCCAGGGTTGCCGCGTTGTGGATGGGGGTGCCTACGGCGGCACTGGTGAGCGGTTGCTGCTTTTTCTCGCAAATTACGACTATGCGGAACGGGTAGATCTTATGGGTAACCATCAGGCATACGTATTTGCCCCTCAGAGTCAGGATGCGGATTCGACTGACCGTCGAGCAACGCTGCTATCCCATTCCTCTGCTTTGCCTAGTGCCAACTACGTGGTGCAGCTGTTTCCTACCGATAAAGTTAAGAAGTGGCACCTCCTCCAGGCTATCCAGAGAGCTTCACAGGAGTACCGACAACTATATACGGACACCGGTGGAGCCTCCAAACTCACCATGAGAAGCGTGGAGGAGGAGCGTAACGCCCGAGGAGGGCGATCAGGCGAGTCCACGTCAGCGGTGCGTCTCTCGCTGAACGGGGTGGAAGGGGTAATTGGGGATGATGCCTCCGTAGTTCCCTCACGAACGCAGTCGGGTGTGAGTATCTTGTCCGACCATGAGGTATTTCAACTGTCTGACGTACTGCGCGAGTACGAGGTGCTGCAGGGGCAAAAATCCGACAGTACCGCATCGCCACCACAGGCCGAGGAAGTGGAGAAGACAGACGTGAAATACATACCTCACGATGACGAGCCTCGGGCGGAGAGAGCGGAGGGGGTGGTGCGCAAAGACGATCGTGCAGCAGCGCTGATGTTTGCCTCGGCTAAGCCATCCTCCCGTTTACAGCAATCGCCTTTGTTTCCATCGTGCATACGTGACAAGCCCGCGAATCAAGTTTGTGCGGACTGCAACGCGCCTTATCCCTCTTGGTGCCTCTTGCAGCCTTTTGGTGCATTCGTCTGCATCGAATGTATCGGTGTGCATCGCAGACTATGGTCAAACAAGTGTCGTGGTGCAGAGCTCGACTTGTGGTCAGAGGCGGACTTGGCTTTTATGGAGGAGCATGGCAACGACTTTGTGAACGATGAACTCGAATTCCACGTTGCGTTTCCCAAGGGTAGTGTTGAATACACGCTGCATCCTGATCCACCTGTGAAGCCGGTATCCTCGTACTCTGCGCTTGAGGTGCGTGAGGCCTTTATCCAGTGGAAATATCAGGAGCAACTCTTCACGCGAGGTCAGCATCCAGCCGGGGTCGGTCCACTACCCCCTCGCGCTGATCCCGCTGGATTAGATCGCTTGCGATGTAGCGTTTCCGTCGATGCACAGAGAAGCGAAGATTGCGTGGGCAGCGAGGCATTGAGTGTACCAGCGCAGTTGCTGCAGCCGCAGCCGGAACAGCGATCCTTCTTTCGTGATGCGGGTCCCCCGCGATACGCAGGGCTGCTGGATGTCGTCGTGAAAGAGCTTGTAGGGCCAGAATTTATAGCGGGTGCCGTTTGTGTGCTCACTAATGGATTTCAAGCCCTGTGTACTCAACCGAGCCGACGGTTGCTGCACATGCATCGCGCCACGGTGTGGGATGAACATCTGCAGCTTGGCGTCGAGGGATCTGGACAGAAGCCCTTGTACTGCACCATATATCGTGGAAAAGGGGAAGTACTCGCCGCCGCAGAGTTGTGGATGCAGGGTGACGTCTTTCAGCCCGGCGCAAGTTGTATGTTCGCTTCGACATTGACGTGGAGCCAGCTGCACAAGGAGCCGTGTCGACGCGTATGTGGCGAAGCGTGGCAAGTAACCTTTCTGACCTCGTACCAACTGCTAGCCTGACCCCATGATGAGCTTCCTTGTGAGGAGAGGGAGAGGGAGAGGGAGAGAGGAAGGGGGAGGGGGAAGGGGAAAGTCTAAGAAGTTGTCCTCAGTTATCAGTTCTAGGAATGCGATCTCTGGAGCTTTGTACGGTGAATCCATTTTTGCGTTGGTCTGCCCGATCAGTTTTGCCGCGACGCTCCCTTTCCTTCACTATAGAAGCACTTTGAAGCCCCTTTGCTTTTTTGTTTTTCCCACTTCATCGCTGTCGCTGCTGACATTTTGCCACAAATGTACGGGACGACGCGGACGGTAATCGGATGGTTGTATACTATTCCACAGCGATGACAAGCGTGTAGAACCTTCATCACTCCGCAGAAAAGGGGAGGAATTCGTAAAGACATGAGTATCGCTGGGATAGGTTCTTGCTGCAGTGGATCTCACCTGGACGGTTCTCCTCCGTAACAAAGAGGGTCATGTGAGCTTCGGCAGCGTTGTGAAGATAATGAAATGAGGCATGTCTACCTCTCTTGCCGACGCTTTTTGTTGCACTGATGTCTTTTCCCGAGTTTTGTACCGCCAGTTCAGGTGGCCACGGAGGCACTCCCTTTCTTCCCATTTCGGTGCTGAAAACTCCCCCTTTCCCTGATACCTCCTCATCTTTTCCTTGTGATTTCGGCTCCAGCCAAATAGTTTCCCATCATGCCTTCATCCTTTCCCTCGATGTGGTTCTTTGTCTGATCGATTTCTTATTAAAGAACCTCACCGTTCGACCGCTCACCGCGGTCTCGCGGCTCTCTCGACAGCCTTCCCCCTCACCGACGTATCTTCGCCGGTCACCCTCTCCTCTTTTTTTACAAAAAATCGATCACGGAGGGATCCTCTCGAGTTTTCCTTTTCTTTCGAGTTTGTCGGGGGGGGACATACATCTTGATGGATGTCACATCTACAGTGTCTCTGCTCGTCGTCTGAAGGAGCTCGGCGCTTCCCTGACAACAAAACCGCGTCAAAAGGCGTGAACCACCCACATTTCTCTCATACTCGTTCGCTTCCTCCCCTTGTTTGGGCCACACTGCTGTTCTCGCTAATCTTCTTGGTGCTGCGCCACTACGGTTCTGCGGTCATTGCTCAATATACGGATAAGATGCATGACATTCTTCCGATGGCAGGTGGCTCGTCCGTTGTTATCCTCCTAATCATTCTCTACTCGTTTAAGGTCGCACACAATATGGACCGAATGGCGTCGCGCCTATGCATGAAGATGTGATTTCATGCAGCAAGCCAACATTCTCCTGACACGTCTATGCAGCAGATGCGGGTTCTCATTCTCATGAAGAAGAATAGGAAGCGAGGACGCGGCATCAACAACGTCTTCGCTTAATCTTTTTTCCTCTGCTCCGCTTCAAAGCGGACTCTTAACAGTGGTAGAGCTATTTTTTTCTTGAGTGAACATGATATCCCGTTCTACTGAAATGCAGGTGTACATGCTCAATGAGAATCGCAACATATATGCATCACCCGTGAATCCATCGATCAAATTTGCTACCCCTTCTCAGAAGAAAGGCGCGACGGAGTAAAAGGAGGAAGAATGCACATTTCTGTGGTGTGCATAATAGAAGCAAAAGAAGAGGATCCCATACCACCATCAGCAATCACTGAGCGCGAGTAAGACGGCGGGACAGGGCGGGGATGAGCCTGAATTGAAAAAAAAACGCATCGACTCCCCCATTCTTAATGTCTGCGCTACCTTCTGTCATTTCGTGTCTCAGTTGGGCATCGAGGGGGGGGAAGGGGGTGAAAACATACGATGCACGGAGAGAATGTAACTGAGACCTCTACACAGGAACACATGGATGATCCGTAGAGGCGGCAGACGTTGCCTTTGAGAGGTCATCACTGCTTATGCTTTCCAAGGCCTCCGATGCGGTGCCTTCCTGCTTCGCTTGGGCTGCTTTCGTGAGTTTTTTCCTGAAGTACCTGCAGACATGCGAGTGAAGAAAATTTTTTTGCCCTTTTTATTCGCCAGCTTGCTGGGTGTGCTGCGGGCCAGATGCGTCGGCTTCCTCCACCCTCTTTCTCTCTCTCTGCGAGCGGCCATCCTCACGCTTTCATCGCCCCGAACGAGGGCGCGAAAGACAAGGAGCTTTACGTTTCTTCAACCACCCCTCAACAGCGAGCGGGGGGGGAGGGGGGAAGAGGAGGACACCGGTCCAGAGGCGAAAAAAATAAACCAGGTTGTGAAATGCAAGGCGATACGGACACTGCTCATTGCATGTTACCGTGAGAGGTGCGCAGTAGCAGAGGATCGGAAAACTAGTTTCGTGGGGTCAGTAGATATAAAGCCACCAGCTTATCTGCGATGACCACCGGCAGTACACCGCTTCACTCCTCCCCCTCTTTATTTTTTTCTTCACACATCCGAAACGAAATCGGGTACAGGTAGGATGGCTACGTGATGCTGCCTCTCTCATGTGCTTGGCGCAGAGGCTAGTCCGCCAGCCATTCGTATTTCTTCGTTTTTCTTCAACTATTCGAGGCATTGTGGTTACGGTGCTCTCCGACGCCTCAACCTCCCTACCAGGTAGTGCTCTGAGCTTCGCAATCTCGGCAGTAAACGCAAAAGTTGACCAAAGACATGGACGGCTAGGGTGGTCAGGATTATACGAGCGAGAGGAAAGACAAACCCCCTCCTTTCCCCAACCTTTTTTTTGGAGAAAGCACTTGCGTATCGTTGCGTCCTAGTTGATGTGCCATCTCGCACCATGTGCTTTTAAACCATCTTCTTTTCATATTCCTACTTGGACTTCTCATGTTGCTTTCTTGCGGCGTCTGCACAAGGTTCAGTCGGCTACGATTGGTTGCATGGTGTGCTGCGACAGGCTGTTTTCATAAGGGTCTCTTCGTATATTGGCCGTTTCCAGGTCAGGCTTTCCGGCCGTTTCCCAGAGTTCTCCGGATTCGCACCGCTGCTGCGCAAAGCTACTTCGAACACCATGCTGGAGCGGGTGGTTTTTTTTACGGCGCACAGCGCCGCTGACCTCTTCTTGTATCGTATTCCGCGGTGGGTGCACCACCTGCTGGTGAAGTTGCCGGTGACGCTCTGGCAGCTGATAGCTGGTCGCCGGCCCCTGACGTATGCGCCACACAACGAACGCCACATCACCGTAGTGACGTCCAGGAAGGAGCCTGCAAAGGGGGAGGGCCTGCTGAAGCGGTTTGGGCTGCACCGGAACATGCTGTACGACGGCCCGCTGTATAGCGAGCACATCCACACCATCCTCGGCAATACGCGCCCCAGCTGCCGTGTGGCGTACGAGCGGGAGCTGCTGACGGCCGATGACGGCAATCCCATCTGCCTCGACTGGCTGAAGGTGCGGCAAGGGACGGCGGCGAAGGGCGTGATCCTCGTGCTTCCTGGTCTCGGCAATTATGGTCAGTCGAACTACATCCAGCGATTCGCCCGATCCTGTGTGGAACGAGGGTTTCATTGCTGTCTTCTGACACCGCGTGGGATGGGTTCAGCGCCGCTGACCACTCCGAACATCACCTGCGTTACGTTCACAAAGGATCTGGCGTACATCCTCAGGAACCGGCTGCAGCGTCACATGATCCGGAGCGAGTTCGGTTGTGCACTTCCTCTGTTTGCAGTTGGGTACAGCTGTGGTGGAAGCACGTTACTTAAAAGCATGGCAGAGGAAACTCAGGCGCACGCGGCGAACCCCGATAAGTACAACCAGGGGGACTTCCCTGTGGATGCGGTGGTGTCGATGGTGGCGCCCAATGACATGGAGGCATCCGCTGAAATGTTGCGCACTCGCGTCGGAAGAGCCCTGTACGCCACGCCCATCTACACGGCACTCCGGAAGTACCTCCGAAAGCACAAGGATATGCTTCTTCTTGCTTCCCTCGGAAAAAGTGTGGAGGAAAAGAAGAAAATGCCCTTGATGCACACAGACTTCGAAGCCGTCATGCGGCTGATTCACGAGCCTATGGATGTCGACACACACATTGTTGCAGCTCATTTTGGCTATGCAGATAAGCGAACCTATTACAGGGACGGGGATGCACTACAGTTCGTTGAAAGGATCATCGATGTGCCTGTTCTGTGCCTCAACACGCGTGACGACCCCATAGTGGGCTACGCCGTGCCAACGTCTGCGTGGCAGGCTGTGTGTGACAAGAACAGCAACGTGGCGTACGTGGAAATGCCCACTGGCGGCCACTTGGGCTTCGTTCAGAACCCTTTTAGAGAATGGTTGTGCTCCTATAGTTATCTTCAGACCTTTCCGCTAGATGCGCTTGAGCACGCAGTGCTGGGGGTACGACACAGTGGCAAGTAGATGTGCTATCTTCAGGGTGGGTCTGCATTTTTATGCCGTGCACTCTCGCTCGGTTCACGAATCTATTTAGTCTTCAATGAAAATATCCATGCCGTGTACACTCCGCGCGTGACTTCTCGCGAGGAACGGGGAACGTTCCACTTGACTTGTTTTTGCAAGCTGGGTCGAGATGCTCGTGCCGTAGCGTTCGGGTGTCGGCGTGCGTCCCCACTGTTACGAGGAGGAGCAATACACGAGGAGCGAAAGGGAGGGAAGAGGCTACTGCGTGTCGACGTCTTTGGTGCGTGGGCGCACAGCAAAGCGCCCGTGCCCTTCAAGTTCCTCTACTTTTTTGTTTTCCAAACGTTAGCGGCCAATTCTGGTCCTCCTCCCCACTTTTTTCCCTCCGTTTCCCCGAGACGGAGGACTCCCTGTTTCTATCCGGTTCCAGATTTCTTTCCCTCTTTTCAGCCGCCTTCCTCAAGTAACTTATTGTTAAGACTTAATATATTTTGAAAGGGACAGGCTTCGTACCTCGGAAGAGGAAGAGCCCCTACTTCTCTCATCGATTCTGGCATCGTTTCACGAATGCAGAGAGATGCGCTCCATCGGTGAGACTTTTGTGGTGAACCGTGCCGACGGCCCTCTTTCCCCATGATGGCCGCTTCCATATTTATTTTTTGTTGCTCTGTTTTGTCGTTTTCGCGCGCCAGTGTACCTCTCTCTATATGTATAAATATCATCCATGTGCCAAAGCCGCGGTGATGGCTCACCTGCTGGCTCCCTTTCTCCTATTCTCGCTTGACCGTCATCGCCGCACCCTCTGCTTTCCTTTCTATACCAAGCTGTCCCATCGCACCCTCCTCCAGGGAACATGGCTGAGGGTGCTACTGAGCTAGGTCAAAGAGATTCTGGAATGATGGTAAAGCAGGACGAGGTGAAATCTTCCTTGCAGCTGTAGCGCTCCATCCGTCGCTGCCGTTGTGCCGTGGGGAACGCGCCGTATTTTTAACTCCTTCCCCCCTGCGTTTGCGTTGCCGTACACATTTATTATTCACTCAGGTCTCGCGGGCCGTCTCCCGTGCTTCTCCTTAAAGCGCCGTCTTGTAGGCCAGTCAAGGAGAAGCGAGCACTCGCACTTGAAGTCGAGCAAGCATTTGCCCTGATGACGTCGTCGCCTCCTTTTTTGTTTAGCTCGCATGTAGCGGTGACTGGCTTTATTTTAGTTTGATCCTTTCCGTTGCCTAATTGTCTCTCCTCGCATGTGGGTGGGGAGGTTGCTATTCTGCTCTTCGCCAAGGCGGTGCCCTGTGAGGAACTCGACATACAGTGAGTTGGGTGGCCAGGAGGAGGGTCAGGGCGAAACAACTTATCGTAGTTTGTTGATCTTTCTGCCACCTTCGTCCGTCTGAAAGGCCATTAATAGCCGGTCGTGCCCTCCACGTTCCATTCCCACTTCCCCCTCCCCTTCATTACGACCGTTGTTGTGATTTCCAGCGTGTCTGCCTGAGAACAAACCCCTCCTAGGTGGTATCGCAGACGCTTTTCACGACAATCGTATACATCTCTTGCATGCAGTTTAAGGTAGCTTGGAAGAAGAAAAAGAGGAAAGATAGATCTTGTGTGCTCGTGTGGACGAGCCTTCCCCTATTGTGTACACAAGAACGACGCACGTCTGCGCTGCTTGGGGCGTACCTTTACACCAGTATTCAACACCGCCGAAGCAAGAGAATGACGCTGCTGCCGTAAGAGTTTTTTCCCCTGAAAGTGGCGGGGCTCGTGACATAGGTCTCCTCCATAATTATTATGATTCCTTCATAATACCGATGATTCGTCCGACACCCTGTCTTTTGGTCTCTCTCCCTCTCTCTCTTGTCTTCCTAAGCTGGCTCGCTCCTGCTCTGGTTCACCATGCTGGAGCGGGTGGTTTTTTTTACGGCGCACAGCGCCGCTGACCTCTTCTTGTATCGTATTCCGCGGTGGGTGCACCACCTGCTGGTGAAGTTGCCGGTGACGCTCTGGCAGCTGATAGCTGGTCGCCGGCCCCTGACGTATGCGCCACACAACGAACGCCACATCACCGTAGTGACGTCCAGGAAGGAGCCTGCAAAGGGGGAGGGCCTGCTGAAGCGGTTTGGGCTGCACCGGAACATGCTGTACGACGGCCCGCTGTATAGCGAGCACATCCACACCATCCTCGGCAATACGCGCCCCAGCTGCCGTGTGGCGTACGAGCGGGAGCTGCTGACGGCCGATGACGGCAATCCCATCTGCCTCGACTGGCTGAAGGTGCGGCAAGGGACGGCGGCGAAGGGCGTGATTCTTGTGCTTCCTGGCATCGGAAACTATTCACAGACACCTTACCTGCAGCGCTTGGCGCGCAAAGCAGTGTCCCAGGGGTTTCATTGCTGTCTTCTGACACCGCGTGGGATGGGTTCGGCGCCGCTGACGCAGCCTCGTTTGACGTGCATTACCTTCACGGAAGATTTGCGAATGGTAATGCGTTGTTGCCTGACGCGCAGCAAGTTGCGCGCTCATTTCGGTCATGAGCTGCCTCTCTTCTTTGTCGGCTACAGTGCTGGTGGGTCCACCATCCTGAAAGCGGTCGTTGAGGAGTTCGAGGAATTTAAGGTGGACCCATCGCGGTACCCCGGCGGTTTTCCGGTAGAGGCACTGGTGAGTATGAACAGCCCCTACAACATGTTCAGACACGCCGAGACCATCGAACGCTGCCCATTCTTCTACCAGAAACCCATGATTGAGTCGATGAGGAAGTACGCGCTGAAACATTCTCACATCATCATCAACGGCCTACCTGGGCTGCCGACCTTGAAGGACAAAGCGGAGCTTGTGGACAGGCTGCAGCGACTCAAGAATGCCAATGACTTCAACGAACGTCTCGTAGCCCCGCATTTCGGGTACACGGAAGGGGCGGCGGGTTATTACAAGGATGCAGCAGCGCTCAAGTGGCTAGAACGGATGGATGCATCCCTCCCTGTTGTCTGCTTGGCGGCCCGCACGGATCCCATCACAGGTGTTTCCCATACAGAGGAGGAGTGGCAAGCTCTTGTCGATGCTCATCCAAATATCATTTATGTGGAAACGCCTGTGGGAGGTCACCTCGCCTACTTGCCAGGCCCCATCGACGCACTGAAGGGGCAGGCTGAGTTTCTGATTGATTTTCCGCTTCATGTGGTGCAGCACGCCACATGTTCAGGGAAAGATAAGGATGCCTAGATACCCGAGATCGTGGGGGAGTAGCGCGGCTGGCGGGCCCGGCATTGGTACTCTCTCCCCGTCTGTCTGGCTCAGGGAGTCGATGGTGTCGCAGATGAGAGGAAAGCTCGAGCGGGCGCTTGCCAGTGACGCAAAAGCGGGAGGGAGAGACTCCTCGCGTATTCACCGTGATGGAGAGCATCTCCAATAGTTAGCGGGGGATTCCAACCGTGGGTTGGCAAGCTTTGGTGCTTGTTTTTCTGTCTGCTCACTCAGTCAGCAGTACCTTTGTTGTTGATGTCGCAAACATCCAAGAGCCTCCTCTTTTCGGTTCTTTACTTATTCCTTTTTTTTGCCTGTGCTCTTCTCCGCTTTCCATCTTCGTGTCTCGCTGCCGCGCAATCGCATGGTGCATTCCTAGCATCCGAGCGATCTTGGAGACCTCGATGCCCAACCTACATTCCCGTCGCTCCCTTAACACCCTTGTGCTTTTCTCCAAAAGCTCTGACCATTGGTTTTAATCAAGGAAGACAGCAAAAAAGCATAACATGCTCACCAGATGCCGCAAAAGTGGGTCTTGCTACGATGCTCATAAACACTTTTTTAAATGCGTCACATACCTTAGGGTGCACCGCAGATGCTGTGAAGAAAAAAAGTGAAGACAGCTCCTTGGATGCGAAGCCGGTTTTTCGAACGTTTCTTTTACCTACAGAGTATTCGATAGGGTGCGCCGGCGCTGCGACTGCCTGCTCAGGGCACTAGTTCCCTTGGGTCCTTACCCACTCACTCATCTTTTACCGTTCTGTGAGTAACCTCGCGGCGCTCTTCTGTCTTCAGAGGACCCTATCCATCTCCGCCCCTCTCTTTTTTTCTCTTCTTTCCCGATTCGATTACATTTCTTGTTGGACATGGTGTCGCACTTTCTCTTTCCTTATCGCTCTCTGCCCTGCAGTTATCGCTCCAGCTTACGAGAACGGCATTGGGGCACTTTGCTTTGGGGTGTTACGACGATTCCTCATTGGGGTGAAACCTGAACATAACGGGCGGCGCAAAAAGGCGTTGAGTAGCGTGTGCGAGCTGGCCATTTCGAAGGGCTGTGCGCTGTGGGATCATTCCGAGTGGTTTCCGAGCTCACGTCAACACACAAACATATATAATATCAGCACCACGATTTGGCGAGCCTGTCGTTGTGGATTCTCCAAGGAGGGATGCGACGCCTTGAGGAGCGACTCGGGCGTTGCCTTCTGCAAAGCGCCACGCTCGTAACGCCTCGACGAAACGTGAAGGCCACTAATCGTTTGCTAGCCGAATTTCCATCCGATCCGCACTCACCCCTTCTGAAACCAGCCGTTTCAACAGAAACAGGACAATGCAAAGAGGCGGCACCTGGTATGTCTGCGCTCCTGAATCTTGCGCCTGCTGAGTACATAGGTTCAAGGCCTGCCCCTCCGGCATCGGAAGGCCCGAACACGGCCCCCACAGCATCACAGGTGCCCCAAGCGGCACCTGCTGCACCCCTGCCTCCGACGGCAGCCTCTGCTGCACCCCGGCCTCCGAACGTAGTTCCTCCGGCGCCTCAAGCTCCCCAAGCGGCACCTGCTGCACCCCCGCCTCCGAACGTAGTTCCCCCGGCGCCTCAAGCTCCCCAAGCGGCACCTGCTGCACCCCGGTCTCCGACGGCAGCCTCTGCTGCACCCCGGCCTCCGAACGTAGTTCCCCCGGCGCCTCAAGCTCCCCAAGCGGCACCTGCTGCACCCCCGCCTCCGAACGTAGTTCCCCCGGCGCCTCAAGCTCCCCAAGCGGCACCTGCTGCACCCCGGTCTCCGACGGCAGCCTCTGCTGCACCCCGGCCTCC